>PVLD010010946.1:0-27500 GCA_004027595.1 Dinomys branickii | reverse complement strand
ATCCCCCAAAATATCTAGACTAGAAAATCTGCTTTGAGACCGCGATACTCCAATTAATGTCCAGTCGAACTCTCCATTACAGAAAAGCTGCTCGAGACAGAAAAGGACGGGTTTTGTGTAGAATGGGGTTCAACAAAACAAATAAGGAATAAGAGGGGTGCAAGAGGCCACATCTCTGTTCACTGCTTTGAGGATCCCTTCCTCGCCCCAGGTCGGTGTGGCACGGAGGGCAAACCCCCGCCTTTTGTTTGTGGGTAAGGGATGCACACTGTGGCAGCAGCCGAGCAAAGGGGGGAAATTAATTGCAGCCAATTAATAATTAATCCCCTTTAAACAGCTTTATTATCCCTCCCGAACGACAGGGATTTGTCTGATAACCCCCTGAAGACCAAATGTCAAGTTTAACCAAATAGTTATTGCTTTATCAACCCGAGTCTGCAAATAAATTAATCAAAAGCAAATCTGTCCTTTGTGCGGCTCATTTGCTGGTAATGGATGGATATGAAGATTTGCCGATATTATTGTCTGTCATTCAATCTAACAAAGTGAACATTTATTGCATATATATTAAAAATTATCCCGGAATCGAGTGGCGCCGGGTTGCATTTATTGGAGTCTTCTCAGGGGTGAGGTCCCCTCGGATGGGGGCGCGTGGGGAAGAGAGAAAGTGCAGAACCATGAGTCCCAAATCTCTTTACGTTGCCGCGCCTGCCTCTGCCCTCTCCCGGAGGCAGCATGCCCCCAGCCTGTGCCCGGAGTCTCAGACGTGCCAGGCCACCGCCTGTCGCAGGCACGGACAGGGCCAGAGGAGCAGAGTGAGGAGCTCAGCTACTGTCTAAACATGAGGCCCACAGCCTGGAGCGCTCGCCAGGGGACTGACTAGGAAATTTAGGGCGGGGGTGTGATTGAAAAGAGAGAAATGGGAGGGGACAGCTCTTCTTTGTCTTCTCTTGGGTTACATCATTTTCTAATTAGGCATAAAATTGTCTTCATACACTGGTATTGCGGCCTTCATAAACATCGCCATTATGGTTCATAAGGACGCCATTGTAGGGAGGCTGTCCCAAAATAGAAAGAGCTGGGAAGAGAGAGGCCTGGAGTCCAGGAGGCCCGGCTTTGTTCTCCCCTGGGAGAAGATGGATGGCCAGTGTCACACAGATGATGACTTGAGGCTATTAAATTGTCAGGGGGGTAGAATCACGACCAGACCCCATCACTGGTGGAAAATTCTAGAGACAGAAGCCAGGGGGTCTTGGATGTGAGAGAAGGCTGGATAGCTGCATTAGCAGGTTGGCTCAGGGAGTAGGGTAGCGCCTGTGGAGGCAGAGGGGAGGGTACCCGGCAGCCAAAACTGCAGTCTCCTCCTGGGACCTCCTGGCTCAGGATGTACCTGGGCTTGAGCTGACCTCCCACTCCACCCCCATGGCCAACGGGGCCCGAGAAATGAGAGGGACAGATAACCCAGAACAGTTGAGGGCTGTGCCAGGCGCAGAGACAATTATTGCCATTATTCGGAGCTGAAGCCTAAACTCAGCCTACGGCCGGTCTAGGAGGCGGGGGCGGCGCGCTGCTAACTGGATGGAGACGGATGGAGGCGCCCTGAGCCCCCAGCGTCGTGTCAGACCCGGGGCAATTACTGTCCCGCCAGGGGGGACGCACTGCCGGCCACCCTGACCGGCGCGCGAGCCCACTGGCCGCCAGCCCCACCTCCGCGATTCCCTCTTCTACAATAACCCAGCTGGACGTGAATGATTCCCGTATACTTGTCTACATCTGCTTGACCTCCTGGACCCGTGGAAACTCTTCACTGCATTTAGCTAAGTTACATTTTTCCTACGTAAGAAAAAGATTTTCAAATTGCAAATCCTAGTCCCTTGTCTTGTCCGCCTCTAGTTTGGGTTCTAGTGCATCTTGGCCTTGACTTTACTGTGACACAAACCAGATTTCTTCCTGTATAAGCCAGCGCATGGCTGTGCTTGCTGTTCGAGGTACCCAAGGTGACCTACAGGCATTTGGGGCTTCAAGCAGTAGGCTAGTCTCCAAAATCTGCTCCTTGGGGGAGAATGGGAGAAACGAATGAGAAAGGAACCCTAGAATGCTGAGCCCCTTCTTGGTCCTCAGTGTCTGAGGTGCATCTGGGAGCCCTGGCCTGCAGGCAGGGAAAGCCTGTGCTTCCAATGTATGTGTGCTGATCTGATCTGGTAAGGCGGGGGAGTGCCAGGCTGGCGCCATGAACTGTGTGGCTGGGCGCCGAGAAGGAGGGAGTCACTGGTCAGGAGAGGAGGGGAAGAATTCCTGGGGCTCCTGGGAAATCGCCTGGCCAGGTTGCTTGGCTGGAGTGGCCTGGGGAGGCCCAGCCAGTTCTGCTCCTTGAGGGTCCCTCTGGCTGGGTGTGAGGGGTGGGAGGGAGCGTTATCTTGTCTCTGACTTGCAGGCAGTCCTTTCAGGTCCAGCTGGCTACAGGGAAGAGGATCAGGAGAGGATCTCAGAGCTTTAGAGATGGAAAGGTTCCTAAAGGTCGGGGTGTTCCAAGCACAAAGATTCAGAAAGTCTCATACACCCCCTGGAAAGTTTGTCTCCTGACCACCCCTGGTTTCCCCACCTGCTGAAGAGTATGGGGAGCTGAGGCCAGGCCTTGCCAGAAAAAGCTCTGCGGAGCACAGGTCCTGTGGCCTTAGGGTGACAGGAAGTAGCACTTGAAGGACAATGACCTGGACCTTGCAGTTGTATTAAAACAACACACACACACACACACACACACACACACACACATTGATCTCAGAGTTCCAATACTCTGGAACCAGTTTTTCTTATATGTTTTCTTTCCATTTAAAAAAAAAAAGACCCTGAAACTCACAATTTCTAGAGTATGGTTTTCCCCTCTGCCACTCTTCTTGTCATTGGCAATAGGTATAAACTGGTGGGATCTCTTTGATTAGTGTCCCCAACCCCATCCATTCATTTATTAGCCACTAGGCATTCTTTAATCCCACTAATGCTCTGTGAGAAGGCAGTTCCATATGAGATACAAAAGAAATAGAAAATACTGCATTCAAAGATTTAGCAGTTATCTTGGGGTGCGTAGGGGGAAACAAATCAGGTTCAGTGGATCCTGAAGGGGTCTTGAGTTACTTAGTCAGGGAACTACAAGATTACAGGTTCAGCTAGATTCTGATCAGGGCCCTGGGCCGGGTAATGGGGGACTCTGAACTTCAGTTTTCTCTTCTGTGAAATGAGACTGTTGGAGACTGCATGCTCTGTACCTTCCCTAAAGTAGTCTAGGCACATTAAACATTGAATGCCACAGGCCAGATTCAAGCAAACATCAAGGTTACACAGTACTGAGGAAGAAGACTATTTCTAACCACACAGCAGAGGATGAAGTACAGCAAATGTGTGAAACACACACTAGGTGAGGAGTCCAACTGTCACTGACTTTGGGAAGTTAGTTGCTTAATCTTTCTGATTCCTCTCCTATACAGTGGAAATAATAACTTTGCCCTTCTTGCTTTGTAAAGTAGCTGTAAGGCTCATTTCTGGTATGTAAATGTGCTTTTGAAAACTAACAAGCATCGTGGAAATTAAAAAATAGAGACAATGAGCCATGATTTCACTTTGTAGAAGACACCTCCACAGTGACCACCTGGGATGGATTTCCTTTGTCTTTTGGCTTTGAAGAAATTGGAGGATGCTGAGGCTTGGGCAGCAGCTGAGCACAACTGGAATGATACACCACTAGCTGGGCTGCGGACAGGATAGGGCATTTTCTCCTTGATTTTTGGCATCTACCTGTGGGTGCTACAGAAGTGGTCTTTTCATATGTATACATAGTCTCAGTGACATCTAGCATAAACAGCAGAAATAGTGCTCTAGTAAGCTTCACCAGATCTTAAGGACTGTGCTGCTAGAAGTTTCTTGAAAACATATGTATTATTGATTGGGGAAATGTAAGGAACGTAAGAAATTTGAAGCTTTTTGGTTGGGCCACCCTTCTGAAGAAATACCTGTTTTTATTCTCAGTAGGAAAAGTAAAGCAAAAGCTAAACTGTCTTTTTTATAGTATTGTTGTTCCTCAGCTAGGAATTTTGTTAGATTACTTCAATTGGGAAGATCGAGTGAATTTTACCTTTTTTGTGGCACTAGGGACTACACCTAGGCACTAGGGATTGAACCCAGGGTCTTCATGCTCCCTGGCACCTCCCTCCTACCCTTAGAGACAGGGACTCTGAATCAACAAACTGCCCAGGTTAGGCTTAAACTTGTGATCCTTCTACTTCAGCCTGCAAGTGTACAAGTATAAACTTCAGCTCCTTGCTGAAATGGGTAAGAAACATTGCAATGGGGAAAAGGACAGGAAAAGGACTTTGACTTGAGGTGGAGATGAGGGATGGGCATGAAGCCCCCACAAGGAGCAACCCACTTTTCTCCTGATATTGACAAAGCCACTGGCCTCATGGGTATTCATCTCTGTGGCCTGTGGAAATCATCCAGCAGATTCTCAATTAAGGGAGCTGCCTTTCCTTTCATTCTTTTAACTTTTGTGTTAAATGTTAACAACCCAGTGCTATCTATTATGGTGCCATTATCACACAATGTGAACTGAACTGGTTCTTTTACCTTCATTATGGGGCTGCCTCCCTTGCAGATTTATGCATTTTTGATATTAAATTCTTTCTCTCATTAAGCCTATGCTCTTGTTGACTTTCATTGACCCCTTGCCCTGGCTCACAATACTTTTCCATATTTAATATTGAAACATTTTTCTCAATGCCTCTCTCGGCTTTGTCGCCATCCATTTGATGGCTGTCCCTAGTGGCTTGTGCTGTTTGCTCTGTTCTTGAACTTGGTGGGGTCACACATTCTTAAACAGTGATGTTCTCTGAATGTCCACACTTGCTGTCCAGCTAAGTTGCCCTGTGTCACAAGCTCTGCCCTTTTCTCCACCCCTAACTACCAACTGCTCCTAATCGCTTAAACAAACACCTTTTCCTAGTGGTGCCCCAGGCCCCCTGAGCCTTTTGGGTTTTGTTTGGCTGAGCTGCTAATGCTCTGCTTGGCCCACCGGTGGCTTGGCCTTGCTGACCTGCTACATCGCGGCTCTTCTCCTTGGAGCGCCTGCCTTGTCCAGAGCCCCCTGGGCCAAAGGCCAGGGTCCGGGCAGGATTGACCAGCTGCTTGAGGTGGCCACAAAAGACACCAAAAGACAACTTTGGCTTGGACCGGGCAAATGAATGTATTCATTTATCTTTCTCCTCTCCTCCCTCCCACCCCATTCTATCCACAAACTCAATCTACTGCCTGGCTTGAAACAAGACAAAGGGAGAATATTGGGAAGGGGGGCGGGAGAGGCCCATCTCGCACCAGAAATCTTAGCTCCCTTCTTGGGGGCCGTCTGTTCAGTTTCACAACACTTACAAGACCAATTTCCAGAATTGAAGTTGCCTGGTGTTTTGATTCTTCCTTTGCCTGTGCATTTGTGCCCTGAAGGTCCTTTCCAAATGGATACTAATTGTGGGGGCTGCACACTGCTGGCTGCTCCAGTGCCCCAGGGCCCGGAGGACCTGCTTCTCAAAGCCTTAATTGACAAGGACCTGTCTGTATTTAGGAGCAGCTGGTCCAGAGCGTTGGCACATCAGTGCAATCTTAACGCAGCATCCCTAGCCCCGAGGAGGATGAGGGTAAATGTGGTTAAAATGAAGGAAGATTTATAGCTGGCCCCCTTGGGTAATAGGACAGAAGACAGCTCCCAAGATTTTCCCCTACCACTGGATTCATTCATCAGCTCCTGGGCCTGGTAACGGGGTAGGAGGCACGTTCAAGCTATAATTGCTAGTGGGCAAAGGGGAGGAGGTCCTCTTGAAACAATTAGGCAGGTGACAATATTCCACTATAATGCATCGCCCCCCGAACTGGACCGGCCGTCTCTTCTTTTTGTGGGCCTCGGCGCCGGTCCTCTGCCTCGGTCTGGCTCTGGGTTAATGGTGGCGCCGCGGGCAGGCTGGAAAGGGCGAGGAGAGGGCGCTTGGCTGCCCTGCCCGGGAGCAGGGAGGAATTCGGTGGTCGCTCCCGTTCCTCTTTTGGGCTGGGCGTTTCAAAGTCCCAACGCTCTGGTGGTGGGGCTGACCGCATAGACTTGTCTCTCCCTGCTGCGCCCCAGCAGGCGCTCCGGGCTCCCGACTCCCGGCTCCACGCTGTGAGCGTCTTTCTAAAACCTGCTCGTTCCGTAGCTACGGCATTCAGCCGGCTACAAAAAGGTTTATTGGTTCAAGAGGAATCCGGTTTTGTTGCGATGTGTGGGAAATACTTTGATGTCCGCCCAGTTCGCACGTGTGAACAGGAATAATGGGTTTGGGCATCTTCATTGAAATTTGAAGTTTTTAAAGCAGAAATTCTGTAACTTTTGCCTGTTTTTCTCAACTTTTTCTTTTCCTTTTTTTATTCCTTCAGGAACAATGCGAACATTGAAGCCCTCGGTTGGAGTCTGCACAGTTGGGGATCTTTGGTGCCATTTTAGACGTCTTTGGATTTCATCAATCAAACTGACTGCAATTTTCCATAAAAACCCTGAATTTGGGTCAGAAAGTGGGCAAAGTAGATAAAGATCATTCGAGCTGTCTTATAAGATGATAAATAGATATCCTTTCAGGCCAACAATGCCAAAGTGCAGTTTTGTGATTCTCTTCCATGGGTTTTGAATGCAGTGAGTCGAAACAATTTATACATGTTTTCCCATGGGTTAGGGGGTGTCTTCACATACTTGTCAGTAGTAGCCTGACCTTTTTCCCACTGTGTTGCCAAGTGTCTTATTTGCTTTGAGCATTCTTACTGTGGTGTGAGTGTGTTTCCGCCAAAACACAGAAGAAAGCCTTTAAAAATTGTTCAGATTAACAGAATGTGGGTCTGATCTAGATACTTTTCTGTAACTAGACTGATTGCAGAAGGCTATGAGTTGGTGTCGAAATTCCATTTGCTTTGTGGTTGTGCCTAAGGCCCTTTGGACACCATTTTGGACACCATGCTGGGATGTCAGTGCATTCCCTTAAGAGCAGCAGCAACAACAGCAGCAACAACAACCACCATTGGCAACTATGTCCTTATTCTTGAACTTGATGAATAGGCTTTTTCTATAAGGTGAATTAAAGGAAACAGTGAAAGAAATAGAGGGAGGAAACCGCAAAAGGATATTAACCCAATATCTCTGGAGAACTTTCAAAATATTAGATGAAATGATTTCTTAGCAAACTAAAATCTTTTGTACCTTTCGTCTTCATATTAAAAAAATATCTATTTATTTTACATATCCTATTATGGTCACTTTGAATCCATTATCTCAGTTTAATTGTCCCTTCTTTTGACTCTTGGTGTCAAAAATGTTTTTATTTTGATAATCCTTTTACTCAATGTTTTTGGTTAATCAGGTGTTTTAAAGGCTTCTGGAAGAATCCCTGGTGTTTTACTTGGAGAGATCATGATTGTCATTCTTGGCCATTTGTGAATTATCCCATGTGTCCTATGAACTCATGTATCTTGTGGAAGCCACACAATTATGCCACAAACATATTTCTTTTTCTTTTTTTTTCTTTTTTGGCGGTACTGGGGATCGAACTCAGGACCCTGCGCTTGCTAGGCAGACGCTTATTCCACTGAGCTATATCCCCAGCCCCCCTATTTTTCTTGATATAGGACTCCTGCCAGCCCACTATCCATCACACAAGCATCAATTTCTTTCTGTGCTTTGCTAAATATCAAATATATATTACAAAACATCTATAGACTACAGTATGGTACAATGGGAGTTAATTACTGTTATTAACTTACTGGCTTTATTAGTTTTGAATGAGGCACATAGCTAAGGCTACAGTTAGTTAAGCACTCTTTATTAACTAAAATAATTTGCAGTTTTTGAAGAGACACCATGTAAGATTTAAAATGGCAATTGGAGATTTAGAAAAAGGTCACTACCTTGCCCCATTTGTCTTTAATAAGTATTGCTTTCAAGTAGTAGCCATTGTAACTTCATGTATGGCTATTTGAATGACTACCTCACTCTTTCAATACCATTTTATCTATTTTTACATTTTATGTAATGAAAAACATGTCTACTAAGTGACATTTTAATTTTTAAAGCATCTTTTGAAAGCATCTTTCAGAAAGACCACTGCATATCGCAACTCCATGAAGGGAAAAATATAGTTATTAGAATTATTTATCTAACATATTTATACATGTTTAAATTGCTCCCTCTTTCACTCTTCATATTTATTTTAAATATATTTATGATATTCATGGTGTCTTCATAGAAATGGGGGGGGCAAGGAGAAAGTGGAATGGAAAAGCCAAAAGTTGAAATTTTGTTAGTCACTTCCAGTCAGGATAAATGGTAAAAGTGGGCCTGAAGACATTATACAAATAAATAAAATGGTGGAATTTTGTTCACCATTGTATTTTGCACAATTTCTTTCAAAAACCCATCTACCACACCAAAATTTTATAATCACTTATAAAATTTTAACTTGGGGCTTTTAACATGTTCTGTATACATAGTAGAAGCCATTTGACTACTGTCACTGTTGGTGAGAGCAGAGGCCCTGTTGATCTAAAGAAAAAAGTCAGTTATACGCAGTGCACTATGTTCTATAAATATAGTGTGAAGAGCAAATAGTAAAGTAGACCCTAAAGCTTCAGATATGAAGTTATGTTCTGGAAACATGTATCTGAGTCTGTGACTAACTTGGCTTTTAAGGTACTGGTTCTGCTAAGCATCAGCAGTATAGACGGAAGAGGAAATAGGCGGGTTGGTGATTTCCCATCTTTAAGATGAAAAAACCGAGCCTGAGCAGATAGAGTGGTGGTGATGCTGCATTCGTGACAGTACAACAGCACTTCAAGTGCGGCTGTAGGGTTTTCTTTCTCTCTCGGCCTTGACTAAGTCAGGCATTTTCTTCCCCATATCCAGCACACACACATACACGCATGCACATGCACACGCATACACACGGGGAGGAGAGCACTAAAAGACATTTACATCCAGTCTTGTGAGATTCTCCTCCCACTGACAGCATACCTTTAATAAGCTAATGTCTGTAACAGGCCAAAGGAAAAGCAAGGTCAATTAAATCAATGCCAACAGCCCATTTGGGGGGTTAGGTGCAGGAGTTTTCTTTTTTTTTATTTTAAAAGTAAAAGAACAAAAACACTAACAAACATACACACAGTGGCACAAGAACAGTACAAAAACCGAACTACAGATGGCAGGGGATTGACAGTGGTTGTATTACACATTGGTAGCTTCAAAGTGTATACTCAGGACAATACAAATAGACATACAAGGTTCATCAGACAACTAATCACCGATTGTTTCCCACATCAGTATGACATGAGACAACAGTGCAACCATGTCAGCCATCCCGCACATACATACATACCTACTCAGCTGTCCCCCTCTTCCTCCTTCCCTTCATCCCAATTGCTCTCTACCCTTGAGCAGTCTCCCTTCATACCTCCCAATCTATATTCTCACCTCCAGGTTCCTACACTAATGACACTATACGCTGTTTGCACATGCACATCTGGTTTACCTCACTTCTGAGTATGGTCTCTAATTGTGACCATTTGCCTATAAAAGCCCCTAGATTGTCTTTCTTTACAGCTGAATAATATTCCATTATGTAAAAATGCCAGTTTTTTTAATCCAGTCCTCTGTGGATGGACATTTGGGTTGTTTCCATGATTTAGCTATTACAATTGTGCTGCTATAAACATGGGTGCACATATATCACAGTGATATGCTGTTTTCAGATCTTCTGGGAGGAGTTCTCCTTTTATGAAACATATTTGTTGTTGAGAATTACCCAGACTCATGATATTCCCATTTATTTTTCCCTACTTACAATAAAATGAAGGAAATTAAAATATTCCAAGATATACTTATCTATCTATCTATCTCCCAAAAAGCTGAGGAGAGAGGAAAAGGAGCTACCTGGAGCTTCACCTGTCCAGTGGGCCTATAGATAAATCCTGATTTTGTTGTATAATCCATGGTCAAGGAGGTGTTTTTTTTTTTTTGGTGCATTAGATCGAACTCAGAACTTTGTACATACTAAGCATACTAATCTTGCGCTCTACTACTGAGCTATATACCCCAACTCTATATAATTCATTCTAACTCTATACTTCTCTAGGTAGGTACCACATGTATCCCAAGTAATCCATGTATAATTCACTTCATATTCTAATACCGTAATATTTTAAATCCATCATTAGGCATAGGCATAAATCCATAATTTTACAATGATTAGTAATGCTTTTCAAAAATCTTTTAAAGCTTTTGTTAACATGTACAATAAGCAGCAATAACGTTTTTCTGATTTTCAGTAATGACATTCATTAGCTTACTATCGTTACATCTTCTATGAAGGTCATTATCTTGGTAGTTATTGTCAAATCTTACCATTTCTGAAAATGATGTGGTTTACTAAGAATTTTGGGAGGAGTTTAAAAGGCAATATAGAATTAATAATTTAAACCAAAACTATCCCCTGTTCTCATTTAGCTAGGTAATTCAAACAAAAGCCATTTAAGTAGACATGGTAAATTTTCTAAGTGATTTGACCTTCTGGTCCCAATCTACCATGTATATAATTTTTATAACTACTTGCTAAAAATGGTACATTCCTGCTTCTTTGCAAGTATGCAATACCATTTTACTTTAGAGTGTTTCCAAGTTTTAATAAGAATTTAATAACCTTTGATTTAGAGGCATTCAGAGCAAAGTGGTTGAATTTAATAGAGGCTAACATATGGGTAGGGTTTTAACAAGCCATTCCCATCCAAACCCCAAAATGGCTGCAATCAGCAGGTATCCCAATGTTTATTTAATGAAGAAATGTATGAGCAGCTGCTGTTTCCCAATTTCAGATGTAGTTATCTTTCATTGCTCTGCCACAAACCAGGAAGAAGAACAGATTTTAGCTGTAATTTGGGATCATTGTTAGATATGTTGGGCTAAACCAGTAGGGTCATAAACAGGAGCAATGAAGCTGACTTAGAGAAGAAAATCAAATACAGTAACTCTGGAGATGGATTCTGTGGGTTGTGTTTTGGGATCTGTTGCTTAGTTTGAGGGTCACATAAGTTTTCAAGTTTAGATTAAGCCTTAAATATCTTCATGTAGTTAAAAAAAGTCCCATCTGACACTGATTTTTGATTGACCATTTAGTATCACTGCAGATGGACACATGAGGTTAATTTCTGCTAGCCGGGGCATGGCAGGCATTGCCAACAACCTAACGTTTCTCCTAAACATGTCAAGGAAAAAAACTGATAGACAACTGGGGCCATGATGTGGCCCAGAGGACTTATGGAGCAATTGCTTCCAGGACAGACATTCTCACAGCAGTGATAATCTAGCTGTGAATACATTGTTCATTATACTTCTACTTAAATCCCCCTCTCCTGAAGACTTGGGGCTTATACATATACCAGTGTTTATTTCTTTGGTACAAAATGAATTAGAGGGATCACTCTCACTCATTACCAGTACATGAGTTGGGCCTCTTAGGAAAGCACTGGGCAATCTGAATAGACTCTCTACCTAAGACAATTATAAGAACTTTTAAAAGACATATAACTTTGGCCTTGGGGATGATTAATTACAGTCTTACAACTTTTCCTGATATTTCCTTTGAATGGCTCCCAGGTTTGGTGGGGGAAATTATTTAAAAATGGTAGCCCTGAGTCTACTATAAATGAGTCTAATATAACCCTGAGTCAGGGCTATAAACGGTAGCCCTGGCCTATTATAATGTATGTACTGAGGTTAAGTTAAAGTTCTATTTTTAGATTTTGCATCCAGGGCCAGTAAAAACGATAAGTTCTTTTAGAATTCAGGTTTTTGTTTTCATTATAGTTTCACTGCAATACACAGTCTATATATTGGTGACTAATGTAAATTGTCTAATTAGACCTTTAGAGGCCCTAAGTAGTTCATGCAAGTCCTACTGTGGAGTTGAAAATGAAGGTGTGGGAATAATCTGAACTACTCCTCAACTCTAATGACTTAGTACAGGTGGGGACCGGTGAGTTTCGATGAATCCATAGTTCATCTGTATTGCCTGTTAGGGACTGACAAATGCGTGTGCTGGTGCTCTGATTGCTGTGGCCCCTCTCACAGCAATATTAGGAAAGCGGTCACCAGCTAGGTCAAAGCAAGGAGTCTCTAAGAACAACTGGATTAGAACTGGGCATATGCTTTAGCACTGGGCACAGCTCTGTGTTCTTGGGTAAACCACTGTTCCTAATCCTCTACCGGGATTAAAGGGTTGATGCTTCCTTAGTGTGCACACTTGTTACAGGGAAGAGACTTCCTCCCAATCCTGGCCCTGCTTGGGAAGCTCTCAGGCCACGTGTCCCTGGGAAAGCAGCACAGCCCACACCCTAACCTTATGCGGCCCTGGGTGCTGCGGAGTTTCCACGCGCATCTTAGCACCTTGGTCCTCCCTAAGGCCTGGCTGACCAACAGGTCCCCTGGCTTGGAGCCCAGCTGAGCCTGAGCCTGGGCGAGCCAGGGCTCTCTCATCCAGGCGGACAGAGAGACCTGGATGGGCCTGGAGAGACCGGCAAATTAGAGGAAGCTGCGGGGCACCCGGGGTGCATGCTAATGAGCAGCGCTGGCGGAGCAGGAGCCGCGCCCCGGCCGGGGCACGCGATGCCAGTCAGGCCGGCGGGGGGCGCGCAGCTCGCAGCAGCCTCGCGCCCCAGCTTCTCAAAGCCCCTTTCAGCAGCTCTGCGGGCTCCTCACCAGAGGAGTCTGGAGCGACATAAAAGCGCATTATGAAAATTATAATATCAGCCACAGAGCATGTCCACGGAGGCAGCTCTGCACCTCTGAGGCATTGAGCCTGGTTCAGCTGGGCCGCGGGGGAGGGTACCCCTTTGAATTCGGTCCTTGAATGGGGCGGCCACCACAACAGTGCCTCTTTTATCTGTTTGGTCCCTTCGCCTGCTTGCTCATTCCCGTGCTGTTGCACCTTATCGCCTTATGGGCACGGGTGCGGAGCACAAGTGGGGGCCCCAATTCACAACCAGGCTGGGACGAGGATCGTTGACGTGCCGGTCCCCACAAGAATGATACATGAGACATTCTAGGGCTCGAGAAAATTCTTGTTCAGGGGAGACCGGAGGAGTTGGGGGTGTCAAGGGCTGAGCACTTCTGGAAGTCCTGAAGGAGTGAATTCGGAGACTGTGCCCCATGTTCTTGTCCCTGTGCCAAGCCAAAGAGGCTAGCATTGGGCATTTTCCCACCAGACCTGGGTTCCAGCGTCTCGAGCTTGGGGTCTGGGTGCAGCCGCTGGGTGCCAGGCGGGGACCTCACACTTTGGCCTCCAGTTCTCTCCAGTGCTGGAGCGAACCCCAGCCAGCTCAGAAGAGTCGAAGCTGGGGACAGGATGGACCCCCCGCGCGCGGGTCCCCTCGCGGCCTGCAGGGCGCGCCATTTCTTTGGCCTGATCCCACCAAGGCCATAGCACCCTACATTTCCGACTCCTGCGGACCCCGGGGCGGAATTCGCTCGCTGGGGCCCCGAGGCGGGTCTGATCTATTGTGGCAGATCAGTTACCACACCATTCAGAGTTCGGTCCATTGTCTTGTTAATCACCTTTCATTATCGACTGCTCAGGACCGCCATAAAGCTGTTAATATTAATAAGGCCGGGCGCACTTGCCCCTACATCTTGTGCGGAGCGACTCCCAGAGAGCGCAGGTGTCGCGTTGCAACCTGTGCAGCGGGCCGGAGAGTCCCGGGGTTAGAGCACTGGGCTGCGTGCGTGCGTGTGTGCTTGTGTGTGTGGAAGCGGCAGGTGGTGCGGGGTTGGAAAACAAGACCCGGAAGAAAAACGATAAACAATAACAAAAACCGTGGCCCACACAAAGGGATTTGCTTGACTCCAACGTGTGAGCCAGGATAGTTGTCTAAGCCCAGCAGGTAAAGGGAAGGTGAGAGTTGGGGGCGGGGAACAAAAGGTTCGCTCGGGCAGGGACGTGACATTTCCTGTGGTGAAGCCTGCGCGGGCTGCTAATAGAGATCTAATTGATGGGTGAAGTCCCATTTCCGCGCGCTCTCCTTTATTGCTCCATCCAGTCTGTTGCAAAATATAACCTTAATCTGATTTAGCAATTCCTCCAGGATTCGGTGTGAGCTTCCAGCCCAGAAAAAAAAAAATCGTTATTAAAAAAGTTAAAATTACAGACTTGGATTTGGTACGTTGCCTTAAAAAAAAATCTTGTCCCCGCTTTTGACATTTAGCACTTTCGCTTTTTGTAATCGGCTGGTGCCTTATGATTATTAATAACCGGCGTGTTCAGGGATCGGCTCAGTGCACGTTTGTTGGGGATGCGTTGGGACCGTAAAAAAGGCCAGGTGTGGCAAAGGCCCTCGGGGGCGGGGATGCGGCTTGGCGCCTCTGGCCAGGTGGGATTCGCACTCTCTGGGATTGGTTTGAGGTTTCCTCGCCCCATTCTGACCGCTGGATTCCCGCAGAGGCCGCCCAGGGGCGGGGTCCTAAGAGCTGGAGCTGGCGGGAGGGGCCAGGGCTGAGGAGGTGTCTCGGCCCTACAACGTGAGCTTCCGGTAAGGTTTAAAAGTAACAGCATAGTGTTGAGGTGAAGCTCACCACCGTGGAGGTGCCTGATTCCATAGAAAGGTGGTTTTGTCTATGCAAGAAGAAATCTGGGCGTCTACTCCGAGCTCTAGGTAGTGCTGTATGAGATGAACTTGGGCTCATGCTTGAAAACAAAATGGAGTGTTAGGAAGACATTCTAGGGTCTTGGCTTTCTTCCTTCCTGCTAGCTTCTCCAGATCCTTTGTCCCTGGCACCACCCCTTCCTCTCTCCTCTAAGTGCAGTGAGGGTCCTCCCTTAAGCCTCTGTTGGTGCTCAAGGACTGATTTCAGCTGAGCAGTTGAACAAGTCTATTTTCTGCTTACTTCTTCTCTTCTCCTGATAGGGTGGGACAGTCCCTTAGGACTAGGTATCTGATCTCTATCTAGATACCTGATATCATATCACAGACACTGTTAGAAAAATTTCACAAACAATAGTGCCTTCATGAACTTTTCTTGGCTCTGTCAACAAAACTGTGTAAAGGAAAGGATGGAGACTTAGCCCACCAATGACTAGCTCTATGATCTGGTTATTACTTTTTTTAACCTTTAAAATGACATTGAGAATATAATCCCCTGCCCTAGCTACCTCCATATGCCATTGTGAAGCAGTTTGTGAGAATCCCTGTATAATGTTTTTATAAAAAAAAACTATCCTGAAAACCTAAACTTTCCAATCTGTATCATTAATCAGCAGAAGAGCAGTTTAGAATATTGTGAGAATCTCTTTTACTCAAATAGAGAAGCCACCTGAGTAGTATTCCAATGATTCATTTTGCCTCAGGAGCCCTTAAAATCAGTGTCATGTTTCCTTACCCTCAGGTCCTCCAGATTTATTTATGTATTTATTTATTTTAACCAGCTGCCTTTGTTACTCTTGAAATAGTGCCAGTTTCACTAGCAAACAAGTATGATCTTTAAGAAGTTAAGACCGAAGACCATGCTTATCAGCCTGGGAAGACCCCTTGGTTTCCCAAGTGCAGCTCTCAGAAATTCCTGGAGCAGACTCCTGGCCTGCACAAAGAGAGAGGCCTGGGTATCTGGTGGCCATGTAGTCATCCTGTGCAGGTTTGTGTGGCCTTTTCCGTGCTTGCGATGTGGAGCAGTGGGAAGGACTGCTCAGGCATTCCCGGGCCTGTATCCTTGCTACAGCGTCCTTGATGGGTTTAATGAGGCGGAACACTGTGAAGGAGATGTGAACTGGTCCAAATGATTGATGAAGCCAGGGGCAAAGCCCAGGCTTTTCCAGATAAAGCCCCATACAGCTGGTGATAAAGGCAAGATAGTGGCGGGGCTGGGCTCCTTCAAAAGCTGTGGCCTAAATGCATTGAGAGGGAACAGGGAGGGAAGGTGCTCTGTTGTTACCTAATCAGTTCATGCACTAAGCCACCAGCCACAGAAAGCGAGGCGGGGGTTGCCGTGGAAGTAGGAGGGTGAAAGGCGAACCTCCACACTCTCTTCTACACACACACACACACACACACACACAGCTGCTTCTCTCCTCTTCTGGCTGAGCAAGGGCTACATCCAGTCATCACAGGTGTCTGGACGCTCAGCATTGCACCCAAGGTATTGCCCTCTATGGGTGCAGGGAGAGAGGGCAAAGACCCTGGAACCAGGAAAGTCACTGTCCCACGGCTCGGCAGGCCTTCCTCAGTGTTAGAGCACCTGCTAGCACCTGCACCTTCCTAGGCACTGGAAGGCAGTTATTAGAACAACAGGTTCTTGTTATTGAAATTGAGAGAAGGGCAGGATGGTGGACGAATCCCAAGCCTCCTCAAGGATTTCAATGAAAAAGAGATTTCTTCTATTTCTTTATTATCAGCAGCTAAAACAAAACAAGATTCATTGGCTTGGGGTAAAAACAAAACCAAGTAGTGTTTTTCTAAATGCAGTATATTATTTTCTAAAGGATAGTGTACTATAGTTCTCATTACAGATAGGGAAAGAAGACGGTAGTCATTTGGCCGGAAGTAACAGTGGCTGGACAAGCAATGGGTGCAAAATGAACATAAATACAGGAACTAGGGATGAAGCTCACCGTACAGAGCATGTTCAGGTGTGTGAGGCCCCGAGTTCGATCCCTAGAACCAATCCTCCTCCATTCATAGAAGGTGACACTGTCCAGTTAAAATACGTAGACTCACCAAGAAATGGAATGAGAGTTGGAAATTATGTTGCTTTTTCTGTCCTGGGGCTCAGGGGCTGGTGAACATACAGACTTTTCATGACTCAGTATCAATGCATAAGCACTTATAGGTAGGGGAGGTTAATGAACATTTCTACGCAGGTAATGGAAATTTTGGGTATTGATAGTGGCATAATTTTGACACAGTTGTTTTTATATAACTTTTACCTGTAGGTTTTAGTCACTGCCTAGAACTTGTGTTCTCTCTCTCTCTCTCTTTCTCTTCCTCTCTTTTCTCTACTGAGAATTAAACCCAGGGCCTTTGCATTGAGTTACATCCCCACCCTCTTATTTTCATTTTTAAATTTTTTTATTATGAGACAGATTTTGGGAGCTTAGACTGGGCTCACACTTGTGGTCCTCCTGTCTCAGGCTCCCAGAGTGCTGGGACTGAGCCACCGCACCCAGCTTCATTCTCTCCTTCATGGCCCTAACTATACTGGGTATATTCTCTGTTTCAGAGATTGTTGGCAGTGATGCTGGTGCCCGTGCAAATGTGAGATCTGTAAATGAGGTGGTCAGAAAGGAAAACTACTTGTGTCTTAAAACGCTCGTGTGGACACTAGCCTTTTACCATATCAAGTCACGTTTATGTAATATAATAATTTATTCCACTTTCACTATTCATGCTTGCCAACTGTAGCCCACTTCTTTTGTTCCTGTGCGTTCAGTTCAGAAGGAAAGCTCCTAGAGGACAGTATTCTCTCTGCTGAATGAGTGTAAGCAGATGGAGCTTAGATAAATCATGTGAGCTTATTATTGAAGAAAGAATGAAAAATTACTGCTTAGGACTTTTTACTAAGGAAAGGTATTGTAAAAATTAACATTTTTCTGGTTATAAAGCCATACATACTATTTTAAAATTTTTTTGCATGTATTATTTTATGATTCATTAGGAAATATTTTATGACCACCTTTCTTAAAAATACATTACTATCTGTGACTTCCTTTGAAAACTCTCCCAGTATATCATATTGAAGTGAATCCCTTCCTTTCATTCTTGAGCTCCTAAATACATGCTCATGGAAATATTTTTAAGAAAGTTGAGACCAGGCCTGAAAAAAATTTAATCCTGGACACAATTAGGGGCTTGTTCGAGAGAAGAAGAGTGCCATACCCTCTTAAACACATTTCATTGCACTTGGTATCATTCACGTAACATCTTAGTGGCCACAGTATTTGTCAAGTTGGGCTTAGAATTGAAATAATTACCATATAGTTTGGCTGAATGCAACACATTTTCCTTAAAAGCATTTTTATAGTGACAAGATAGTGTAAAGCATGTATCTCTATGTGTGTGTCTTTAAGTGAAAAAAGAGATTTCAGGCTTATACTCTTTAATTTATTCTACTAAATTAAATAACTACTTAGCTCTCCTTTTCTTATTGTCTATGAACAAAATATAAACGCAAGACTTTTGGGATGAAAAGCCTCTCTGTACGTCTCTGAGTCTCTCATAGTAAGTAGAAGTACCTAGTATTGTTATTCTAAGAATAGACCAATTAGGTCTATTCCCCAAAGTGGTCCTAAATTTCTGATTGAGGCTCCCAGCAGGTTTGATGGGTAAGGGACTTCCACCATTTTAATGGGAATCCTGCAGCAATGTACTTACAGAAATTATCCAGGATGAAATACAGTTAACTTTTTATGCAATTATTTTCTAATACATGCTGGAAATAGATGCACCTACAATGTAGACTGTAATTACCTTCTGTACAGGAAAAGTTCTCATCTTTTTTGTTAGCATTTACTACTACTTAACTGGATTTTAAGAAAAATTATAAAGTAGGTTTTGGTACATGGAGTGAATCAGCACTTTATTTCTTAGATACTAAAAAGCAAAATGACTTTTAAAAAGGGATAAGATATAGGAAAATATTCTATAATTAACTTAAGTATATATGATTACTTGTACTTAGAGAATGTTTTGTTGTAATCATAATAAAGATGTTAAATATGAGAAAAATTTCTTGGAAATGAGTTTTTTTTTTTTTATAAAAACTACTATACATTATAAAATATGTCTCTATTCCTTTTCCTCTCTCCCATTAATGCAAGTTTTGCTTTTTCATTAAAAAAGAAAATAGTTGATTATTACCTCCTCATTTAGTTTGTCTTAAGGAAGTTCAAGGGAATGAGCCTAAAATCTCATTTAAATTTTTTAGGGGTTGGATTTTTACTTAATTTCATTTCATGATAAATAACATTATTTTATTAGTTTGTTCAAACATTATTATAAAACTTATCTACCGAGTTGTGTGGCTATTTCTTTACACTTACACTTTTCCAGAAATATTTTATTTGCTTAAAATTGCACAGTGAAAAGAATTTTACTCTTTCTCTGAAAACTAGCTGGCTCTGGAATAAAAATAATGAAACTTTTTATGTGCTTAGTCCTCACTGGTTCTCTAGGGAAATCTGGAAAGAGATGACAAAATAAGTAGCTCTAGTGACGGAAAAATTGCATTTGTTCAAGTGTAGAATGGAGTTTCATAAACATTGAGATTTACATAACTATTTATATGACTATAGGGTTTCATAAGCAGGAAGTATTGATGTTTTTTTACATGGCTATACTTTTAGTACATTTGTTTGATAGTAATGCAGCTGAGTTTTGTTTGTATATTTAAATGAGGCTTTAGATAGCTGCATTCATATTCTTTTTATTTCTTATATCTTTTATAGTAAAAATAAATCAAAACAAAGAAATGTCAACCTATGGTCTTAAATCAAGTACAAATTCCATAGACTTCCTGATAAAGCTTTGAAGTCCTTAAGTTAAACATGCCAGCGAGATACAAAAGTTTGGTTCCTAGAGTCAAATATATTTATCTGTATTGTTAATAACAAAATTCCACCTCATCTTTTAAAATGTACTCTCAAATTAATTTTTAAGTGAGACTGGTTATTACTAGTGTTTTACAAAGAACTCAACTAGGGATTATTTACATGCTTTTTCACACTTAGAAACAATGTTCATCCAATTTAATTTTTTTACACATATAAAGTATGCTCTATAGTTTCGAAGATTGTCTCTGTAATCACTGCTTCGGAAAATAAATGTCATCCACAGAATAACTTTCAAGTATTCTAGACACACTTTGTAGGACTCCTTTTATTACGTTATTTCCTCACGAGTCTTTATAAGAAACAGTATTTACCCAATTTTCTTCATAAGCTATGTTTTTAATGCATCCTCTCCATGAAAACGTGTTTCCTTATATTTCTCACTTTTTGTTGTGATTTTCACTGTATATTCTTGTTTAGGAATGCATCTTTAAGAATTTAAAGTTATTTAAGACAAGAAGTGCGCACTGGAGGTGAATGAAATGTACAACAAAGATTAGCTTGGGAAGTGTTCAATGTGCCTTGTTTGCCTTACGTTCTTCAGAAGCCACTGCTGTCAGTGGTCAGTTATCATAAAGGAAGAACAAAGTTCCTTGATGTATACGGAAAAATAGCTGCCTGCCGTTCCTTTCAATCGCTCCGTTGCCCAGGCAGGCCGGCCTCCAGCCAGAAGTCAGCAGGCAAAATTTAACAGCCACGCTTCAAAATGTTAGTAGCAGCTATCAATGCATCCATAACTCTTAGCCCTCTAGATATGGGGTCATCTTTCAATACTACCCCACTGTCATATACAACATTTGTCTTGTCCCACATTCAACTGATTGTGTCAAACTATAAGTGACTCTATAATACACATATACAATAGCACAATGAAAGCAATAATCTCCAACCCAGTTTCTTTATTTATCTGAGTGCTATTACAAAGTTTCCTGCAGTAAGGGGAAGCTGGGGAGGCTGCGACATGCTCCAAGCCCGCAGTGGATCTTAGAGTCAAGGAGGGCTTAGGGGTAGAATGCACTTGCTTTGGTGTTATCTAAGACTCTAGCTTCTCCATTACTTTGATAACTAAATTTGTTTACTTAAGTCCTGTAGTCACTACTTATATATGTAGAATATATTTTCTCTTTTACTTAAAAAGTATAATATGCTAATGTTTATGTCTTATAGCTTGAAAAAATAATAGGTTATCTAAAAAGCCATTTAACTCACCTTGATTTTTTTTAAGTGCCACTGATTCTTTGACCCAAACAAATCCCATTTGCAGAAGTATATCTTATTTTGTTGTAATGGAATCTGATTTACAAAATCATAGTGTGATATTAATGATATGCTGGGCTTAGATTCTTTTCAAGTTTTTATCTATGTATAAAAGCTTTCAAGGAAAAAAAAGTTGACGTCGGAGAATGATTGCATTTTGCTTTTGAATCTACACCTGCCATAAGTCGTGAAATGTCAACAAGTCAATAGAGAACATTTAATTATTTAGTCACTGGAAAGGTTGACAAGGCATTTAGATACAAGCCTGAATGACTGGATAAAATAATATTGAGAAGGACTGCACTCAATTTAGCACTATCACATAAAGCAGAGATTTATTATGCTAAACAGTAGTAAACATTTAAAAGCCACAATACAAACACTCTCGTAATTAGAATTTGTATGAAGCTAGTAGGCAAATATCATTAATTTTTTAGATGATTATTTCATTTTGTGATCATATTGCAGTGTTTCTGAGCAATAAAAAGCACGCTTTTACCATGACAGCCTTCTGAGAAAAATGAGAAAGAGAAGGATTCCAGGAGAGCAATGTACTTTTCGGTAATCAAAACACTAGCTTTGTTCAAGAATATACGCCCGCATACAATTAATAAGACAATGACAATCAAAAACCAAATTGCATGGGGAGAGCGCAGAGGATCTGAACTCAGGTGTAACAGATTATTTGTAATTCTTATACCCCGCAGAGCAGAGAGTCACTGAAAGCAGAGTTAGTCTCCTCCGGAGTACGTTCAAAAAGAAAATGAATCTTGTAAATATCCTCGCAAAAGTCAATTCTCTTTCAGCAGTCAAACAATGCTCTTTGTAACAGAGCTGCAAAGTACGTGGGGTTTTCAGCCACACCGTAATATTTTTATAGCCCCGCAGTCACCATCTATTCCATATACACAAACATCCGCGTACCCAGAAAATAATTGTGGATAATTCAATGTTCAGATTCGATAATGGATGCTCAAATAAATATGAGAATTCCAAGCAAATTTGTGCAAATGAAAAAAGATTTCCTCTGACATAATGGCATGGTGCAAGGCTGTGTGTAATGAGCTGTAATTTGTCTGGAAGAGCATTTTAAAGGGGTTGATCCATCCTCTGGAAGGCCAGCAGCCGCTCCAAGTCTTGCAGCAGTGAGCCCGCCTGCCTCGTCTCAGAGGAAATTACACCACAAGCAGGCCAAATTTCTGACAACTTCCATAAATTATTTCAGATTTTCATATTTCAAATTTCATCTGCATTCATCATGTGAGTTTGACTGGGGAAAAATGTCTAGGAGGAGCTCTGCTAGCATTGAGCGCAGCAGTCCCAGGAGCCTGCCCTGGGACGAGATAATTTAATTTTGTTTTGATTAGATTATTCTTGCTGCAGTCTACTGCCAATCTGAAGTATTGTGCCTTCTTCTCTACTTAACCTTCCTGCCCCATGCCTGCTCCAGCCTGCATGCAGCTCTCTGTATTGCAGAATATATTTGAACAATCAAAGTTAGGAGTTATTATTTTGCTTTCCATTGTCCATCCTTATAAAAGCACACATCTTTCACTGGGCTCCCTCTTCCCAGAAATCAGATTACTTCTTTTTTTTAGTTTGTAATATTGTTTACCATTTTCAGTGGAAAGTGCCCTGTAATTTAGGTGGGAAATCTAAAATCATTACTAAATCTCGGGATGATGCAATAGACCATAAATAAGGATCATCTTTAAAACAACTATAATCATCACTAGCGATACACAAGAGACTGAAAACAGGTAAATAATGAATATGCCCATCCATTAAAGTAAAAATCTATTGTAAACCAAAGTTATTTTTCAACCCTTTACCTAATGGTCAATGAAGAAAGCCCTCTGTAATCAGTCTTCAAAAGCAAAACATTAGAAATTCAGAATACAGACTCTTCATAAGCATGCAAAAGCATAAACACAATTAACTTATGAAAAATACTGGCACTATAGCAAAATAATCTGGGAAACAGACTCAGTAAGGTTTTAAAAATTCTTTTAAATTAAATTTCAGTGCATGAAATGACGATTAACAGTAAATATGCACTGTGGGTATCTCACAAAGCATAATCACAATTTTGTTTCTATTTTTAGAAAGTGACCACACTTACGTGAGATTCAATAACCAAGGAACACCAAACATATTTGTCGCTGACCAAGTTAGAGGCAGGATTTTTAGAAACATAGGTAAATAAACAAAGCTAATGTTGTTCTTTAAGTAATATCTATCACTTCCTCCTTACTGGGTTATTGCTTTAAACAGTATAAGATTTTTGATGCCATGTGTCTGAACTGAGGGCTTTAGCTTCTTTATTGTTCTCCATTTTGATGAAAAAAATTGAATTGGGGTCTGTTATATTGAATTGTGTTCAGTAAATACACTGAAATCATATTTTTGTTAGAAACTATCAATAAATCCAGTAAAAGAAAAGTAATAAGATACAAATATGAACAGGACCTTTGCAAAGGAAATATTACAAAGAGAGTACTCCCAGAAAATATATTAGGGAATGTGTTTTTTCCCTTGTGCTAGGAGAAAATACAGAAGGAAGGACATGAAACTGTGTTATTTTTAATACAGATTCCGTGCTTGAAATAAAAACAATCCTAACAGCCACATCACATGGTTCAATAAAATCATTTTCTGAGTATTACAGCTTTAAAAAATGCCACAGGAACACACCTAAATCTTTTTTCTACATTAAGTTACTAAAAAGATATCATATTTGATGAATAATTATGACATCCAGGTTATAAAAATGTTTGGACTGTTTTTGCTGTTCTTGTTCTACTGTACTGTATGTAACAGCAGCAATTCTTTCTTAAGGTCAGTTTAATAACATATGTGGCTAAATAATTTACATTCAGATCTTCATTGTATCCTATCAATAACCTTCTAGGAAAAAATTTGCAGAGGCAAATTTAACAAAATCTAATTTATTATGGCTAAATCTTTTGATGCAATAGATATCTAGTTTTTGAAGATATTGGAGGTAACGAGAAGAAAATTGAACACATTGAAAGCTATTTGTGTTTCTTCTTGTTTAATTTAATTATTATGTGGGAAAGGGAATGACATTGTAAACTAATCTGACTTGAGGCAACTTCATTGGGTAAAGAACCCTAAATTGCTCACTCACTTGGTGTCAGACACCGGATGTCGGTCATTTAGGGTGTTAAAAGCTTCCACAGTACCTTCATTTTTTGTTTTCGTGGAAACAAGCACCTTAAGCCTAGAAAATTTAATGACATTCCTTATTAATTTAGATCTTCAAACAGTTATATATACACTTGGTTACCAGTGGCCATTGTTAAGTAACTTTCCAATAAATAAAATATGAGAAGAAAAATGTAATTTGATATTTGCAGCTTGTCTTAAGGTTCTGAAACTTGTTCTAATAAGGTTAAATGTGTGCACTTTTAAAGTCCTATCAAATCACTCTCTGGAAATCTTTGACTTAATGTTGGAGCCACTGTGCTCTTTGGCAAGGGAGACTAGCAATTAAGCTTTTTGTACCCAGTATTCAAATTTGAGAATGTCACTTTATTACTTTGATTTTTAATTATGGACCATGTCAGCAGAAAGACTTCCATTGAGTGCAGCAAAGAAAAAAAAGCCCTTCTTTCCTGGAAATGGTAGTCAATGAAGAGAAAAGCTGCATTCCTAGAAATGTATAATTTATGATTGAAGCAAGAGGCTCTTGTGGCCCATCATAAAGGTGGTTTTAAGCAAGGATGGAGACTGGTGGGAGTGTTCCTATGGCTGGGTGCCTTTGGCAGTAGAGTTTTGGCTTCTGATGCTGGAGAGTAGTCTGCGTACTTCAAGTCTTGTATGCTGAGCTTTAGAGGAGATGCGATTAATTGCATGTCTGCTTTATAGAGAGGCTAACTTATCCTTTTGATAGAATAAGAATATTGTTGCTATTGAGAAGAAAAATCAAGGCCTTGCTGTGCTGAGTTTTTCCCCGAGGTAGATACAGCCTTCTTTCATTTAATAACTCCACCCCCCCCCAATAATTTAGAGGCTGCTACATTACATAAATCCAGAGCTCCATTCAGATCATGCACTAGGGAGTTCTGCTCTTGGGAGCTATTTTCATGAAATGCCATGGAAATAGTGCCTCCTGGTGTTGTGGAACTCCAGGGCCACTACGTAAGCCATTACCCAGTGGTTTCTGTTACGCTTCTTTACAAAAAGGAGACAAAATGGTCATGGGAAAGGAACCATTGGCGCCATTTTGTTCCTCCCTCAAGTGCAGCACCTTAGTTTCCCTTAGACTACAGGTGGACTTTTCCACATCACTGTGGAAAAAACACTGTTTTGGGAGCCAGGACACTGGAGATCGAACACAGGGACTACTAAGCCCTTCTTATACATTTTTATTTTGAGATAAGCAAAGTTTCCCAGACTGGCCTTGAATTTGCAATCCTCCTGTCTCAGCCTCCTCCACAGCTAGAATTATAGACATGTAGCAACATTCCTCACAAGAAATACTTTTAAAATCTGGAACTGACCAAATAACGGAGTAGTTGAATAGGACTATCCTGGCTGCATCCTCTTTCATGCAGCTAGAGACCCTTACTTGCTGATCAGACAGGTATCTCTGCTGGTGTTATAGTAGCAATGTTGCCTTCTAGATAGAGTCAAACAGACCAACATATTCTGTCAAAGTAAGTTCTCTTGAGTCAAATGGAGGTTTTTTTTTTAACTCTGGGAGCAACATGTTTAAGGCAGAAAGAATTGGGTTCCTATCATGGATATTAGAATTACTGGTGGAATTCACTCATTATTTTGGAAGGTTATTATCTAAAAAATGTGACAACTGTTTTAAACACCAAATCCTTTATGTTTAGGCCTCTGGTTGAGAAGAGGACATAGGCCCCTACACAAAGGATGGGAAGAATATCTTTTGGGGCTTTATTTTCTTCATCTGTAAAATGGGGTGACTGGATAAGATTGTCTTTTTTTTGACACAGGGTCTCACTATGCAGTTCAGGGTGGCCTTGAGCTCACTTTGTGGCCCAGGCTGGTCTTGAACTTGCAATGATCCACTTGCCTCAGCCTCCTGAGTGCTGGGATTATAGTCATGTGCCACCATGCCTGGCCTAGATTATGTCTTGAGTTTTGAAATATATTGAAAGAATTTGACGTGCATAATAATCAAAGTATGGAAGTTCATAAGTTTGGATTTTATCCTAAAGTCAGTTATAAACATTTTGTAGTTGTATGCCTTGGATTATGCTTTCTTGACTGAGGGAGATACATAATAGTTAATTACAGCTAATGCTCCGTGCATGGAAATGTCTTAGGCTCGAGCATCATCTGCTCATCATGTGGCTGTGCCAAGGAGCACAGTAGGTGACTGCTGAACCTCAAGAGTCCTGAGGCAGTTTCCACTTGTAAGAATGGACATGGACCACTTTCAGGCATACCTGTAAATTAAGTAGGTTTATCTTTGGTATGTTCCCATTTTTGCTTTTTTTTGACATTTCACCTACCCCTTCCCACACCTATCTTTTCCATCTTTTCTTTCGGCCTTATCTTCTCCTTGGCTGGTTCTTTCCTCAAAAAGAAATGTATTTATCCTCTGTGGTCATTCCAGGCCAATTTGGTAAGGTGTTGGTCATGTGACTCTGGTGGTACTCAGTATCATTTTGGATAGTACCTGGACAAATATTTGAAATGTTAATAAATATATATTTGAAATTGCATTAGAAATATAATTTGTACCTCAAAACTAGGATTCTGGGATACTATTACTTAGGGCCAGGCTGAAGTAATAATATATGTATTTCTAAAAATAAGTCAATTTAAGTAACATGTTGAATAAGTAATAGTGATATTTAATAAGGAGAACATCATAAGGGCAGTACATAAAAGATTGAAGTTGGGAAAAAAATATTTTTTTGATACTGAGAATCGAACTCAAGACCTTGCTCTTACTAGGCAGTCACTGTGCTGCTGAGCTATATCCCGGGCCCCAGGAAATATTTTTATAGATTTATTTTTGCTTAAAAAATAGAAAGTTGCTTTACTCACCTTCCAAGTTACCAGAAAACCACAAATTAACAGTGACTTTAAGTGATGAAAATAGAAACCGTGCCACTGAAACACCAGGGATATTATTACGGAAAGCCTGATTTATCTCGGTGTGATAATTCCATGCTACCAGCAGTTGTTCTGGGTGGCACTTGCCCACTGTGTTTTGGTTTCTTGCAAGTTGTTGATTTTTGACCATGGATTCTTATGCCTTAATTTCCTGAGACCCCTTTGAGGTCTGATTTGAAGGGTACACTCTACCTCCCCAGTCTCCATGGATGAGCTATCCACTCAGAACTTCTTTAAACCAGGGCTGGGGATGTAGCCCAGGGGCACAGCGCCTGCCTGGCAAGCGTGAGGCCCTGAGTTCCATTCCTGGTACCAAAAAAAAAAAAAAAAAGAACTACTTTAAATTAAACACTAGAGTTGGGCTTTTTCAGATAGCAGTGGTAACGCAGATTTGGGCTAATTACAGGCAATTAGGGAGGTGGATGGGTGGGT
>PVLD010010945.1:0-67872 GCA_004027595.1 Dinomys branickii | reverse complement strand
AAAGTCCTTTAAAGGAACTTTTGCTTAAAGGAGAAGTCATGAATGATGTATTATTGAGTTTCTAGCATCTTTCGAGTATAAAATACAGCACAAGTGGCGCAAAGGACAGGAAGGACTCAGTCAAAGCATATTGTTACACTGGTAGCGGGGTGAGGTAAAGGTGAA
The DNA here is from genome assembly GCA_004027595.1 of Dinomys branickii. NCBI lineage: Eukaryota > Metazoa > Chordata > Mammalia > Rodentia > Dinomyidae > Dinomys > Dinomys branickii. The sequence continues at coordinate 67,707 of PVLD010010945.1, read as the reverse complement.
CTGTAATGGGATTGTACACTGCAAAGCAAACACAGAATATGTACAAATATTTCTGAATTATCTGATTATGTCAAAAGGGGGTTGAAAGGGGAGCAAAAGAACAAGCAGATAGGCAAATGGAAAACAAATAGCAAAATACGATGGATTTTGAACCATACCTGTGATTACAGTGACAAGTTTACTCTACTGTTCACACTTGTGATTACAGAGACAGGTTTACACTACTGTTCACACCTTTGATTACAGTGACAGGTTTACACTACTGTTCACAGACAGAGCCAAACTGGAGTTTAAAAAATCATAAGACACAAGAGGAAGCAAAAGATGAAAAAGATTAAAAGGAAGTTGTGATTATATTAGTATCAACAAAGTAGACTACAAGGCCAGAAGTGTATTGGACACAGAACATCTTTCAGTAATGAAGGGCAGGTAAGTTGGACAGTAATAGCCTTAAATCTTATGAACTTAATAAAATAAATTGAAAATATAAGATGAATAGAACTAAAGGTATATAAGTCTTTTAACATACTCAGCTCAGTAAGTGATAGAATAATCAGACCCCGCCTCCCCCAAAAAAACAAAATCAAAAAGGATATAGGAGATTTGCACCACACAGTTAACCTACTAGACATACACAGGACACAGCACCAAAAAACTTCAGGAGATGAATTCTTTTCAAGTGAACATGGAATGTGTATCAAAATAGATTGTGCATTGGGTTTAAGGTAAATACCAGCACGTCTCAAAATACTGAGATATCTAGAGTATGTTCTGTGATCATAGCAGAGTTATACATTGACAGAATAATAACTAGAAGTTAAATCACATGTTTCTAAGTAACCCTTAGATCAAGAAAGAAATGACAATGCAAATTCAAAAGCATTTCCACTTAAAAAATAATGAAAGCATGGTGTGTAAAATTTTATTACTGAAAATATCTAACCCTAGAAAACATCATTGTGAATTTGTCTAACCATGTAAGAGATAAGTAATGCTAATTACTCTTTCAGAGTGTAGAAGGGATTTTATGGGGCAAGCATAATCCCAGTATCAAAGCAGATTAAGATGTTATAAGAAAAGAAAGTTATAGACCAATATTTCTTAAGAACCTAAGTGTAAAAATCCTAAGCAAAACCTTAGGAAATTAAAAATTAATCATGCTCAGAGCTAATAAATTTTTTTTCAGGAACACAAATTTGTTTATAGATATATGAAAATCAATCAGTGTAGTCTATGGCCATACCACCCTGAATGCGCCTGATCTCATCAGTCAATATAATTCAGCACATTTGCAGAGTGGGGAAAAACCATATTGTTATCTTAGAATGTGTAGAACACATGCTTGCTAAAATTCAATACTCATTCATGATAGAACAAGAAATTAAGTGGAAATTCCTTAATAAAATGGATGTCTTGGATGGCTCTTTCATTTTGTGGTCAAACACTGAACACTTTTCTTTTGTGTTTAAGAACAAGAGCGGGTTGTCCACCATCACTAGTTCTATTTAACATTTTACTGGAGATTATACCAACCGCAATAATATAAGAAAAGAAAACAAAATGTATAAAGTTGAAACAAAAAAATTCTCATTTACAAATGACACAATGTGTACATAGTCTTGAACTATACAAATCATTAGAATTTGTATCTATTAGAAACAACTGGATAATGGACTTCTGAGAGATAATTATTCACATCAGCATGAAAGTACCTAAGGCCAAATCTAAGGAAAGATGCACAGAACCTCTCCACCAAGACCTCAGAGAAATTTGACCTAAGTAAATCAGGAGGTATGTCATGTTGATGGATTGGAAGCTGGAGCTAAAGATTCAAAGCTACTCTAATTGTGACTATAGCAGATTGTTTTGTTTACAAATTGGTAAATTGATTCTAAGTTTCATTTGGAAATGTAAATGACCTAGAATAGCCAAGACAACCTCAAAGAAGAAGAACAAAGTTGGAGCACTTAGGCAGCCATGTATGAAGACAAGATACAATAAAACCACAATCATGACAAGGTGGTATTAGCATGAGGAAAGACCTTTAGTTCATTGGCCACAGTTCCCAGAAACAGACTGACATGCAGGGTCCCCTTATCCAAAACAACATGTTACAGCTTCGTGGAAGTGGGCAGCCGTTTAGTTAGGGTGTGCTCAGATGACTGGCTAACCCTAGGTGCAAGAGAAACCTTGATATTTACCTCAGAGTATAAGCAGAGTAATTTGAAATGTGTGATGGTTTTAAGTATGAAGGTGAAACAGTCAGTGTTTTAGAAGAAAATATAAAAGAATATCCTCATAATTTTAAAGTACAAAATTCTTAAGGCATATCTGTCTTTATAACTATTAAAAATTGATAAATTGGTCTCCACTAAAATTAAGAAACTATTAATCAAAGACCAACTTTAGGAGTGAAAGGGAAAAGGTGTAGAGAAGATATTCTTGTCCAACAAAGTATTCTTATCCAAAATATATAAGAACTACAAATCTATAAGGGAAAATCCCCAAATTTAAAAGCAAGCAATTAAAAAAAAGCCCCCAAATGGCCAATAATTGTATGAATCAATGCCCAGCATTACTGCTCATGTTTGAGCAGTACATTAAATAATAATCATCAGTATATCTTCACCAGGAAGCTACTGTTAAAAGGACAACAGTAACCAATGTTTGTAAAAGTGTGGAACAATTGGACTTCTCATAAACTATTCATGGCAGGACAAATGGGCGCAACTAGTTTTGAAAACTTTTTGGCAAAAGCTACTGAAAGTAAACAATTGAGTTGCCAAGCAGTTTCTTCCTGAGTACATACCCAAATAAAATAAAAGCATATGTCTATCAAAAATGTGTATGAGAATATTCATATGTTTTGTTCATAATAATAAAAAACCTACATATCATTTAACCACCAAATGGATCAATTCTAGTATATATATTAGGACACTACAGAGCAACAGGAAAGTGTAAACCATTGCATCGTGCAATTGCGTGGAAATCTCACAATTCTGAGTGACAGAAATAAAATAAACTGCATGTTTGTGTGTGAAGTACAATGTCGGGTTAAATTAATGTGTGGTAATAAAAGTCAAAATTGTGTCTATTTAGGAGGGTATTTACTTGTGTAGGTGTGTAAAGTGGAAAAAGACATTGAACATGGGAGTGTTTTCCTAAGTGTGTATGTGCAAGTTTACACCAAGGATTTGAACAATTTAATGCATGTTATATACTTCAGTTGTATATATGTGGATATTTCAGATCCACCACTCTGGTATCATTAAGCATCCCTAGCATCCAGATTGTAGTCTTGAAGTATTATTTTCCATAAAAAGAAACTGGGGCTTCTTGGTGGAATGACTGATTCTAGGACTGAAGCAGAAAATGTGTAAGATGGAACCAGTCAACCCTACTTTACAATACAGCAAGTAAACTGAAAGTGTCTTGTCAGAAGTACTCAGAATCCAGTTTGAAGAGGCTCCCCCTGGCCAAAAGGGGGTCATTTTGATAAAGAAGCAAGCACTTAAACTACCTTTCCTTTCCAAACCTACCAATAGGTAAAATAAGGTTTCTTTTTATTGAAGTACTCTAGCTAATAAGTGCAAGAAGAATGATTGATTAAAATATCACTGTTTTACAATCCCTAATGAATTAATAGATCTGAGTACTAAACATCAGTGCTTCTTTTCAAGGAGAAATGACCAAATATGTGTCCTGATGAAAAACATGAAATTTTAAAAGAAACCATTCTCAAGGTCAGAAACTGATCTCAACTACCAATGTACAGAAAATAGAGGCCAGAGGAATGTTATACCACATTAACAGGTACGATCAACATACCAGACTTGAGATACTGCAAGATTATTGATCTGGTTTCTTCAAAAACACCAATGAAGACCTCTTTTAACTTTTTTTTTTTTTTTTGCGGTACCAGGGATCAAACTCAGGATGTTGTGCTTGCCAGGCAGGCGCTTATGCCACTGAGCTATATCCCTAGCCCCTACCCCTTATAACTTTTAAGTAATTATAGCACAGTTATAAGATACAACCTTAGTATAAAAAAATTACTTTTCCATAGACCAGCAGTAGATAACTGGAATTTGAAATTTGAAAGCATGCCACTTACATTAGCATCAAAAAATGAAATACCCAAATATGTCTTAATAAAGTTTTATAAAATCTATGAGGAAAACTGCAAAACTCCGAAGAAAGGACTCAGTGAGATCTTAATGGTGAGGTATTACATATTAATGGATAGGAAGACTCAGTATTTAAGATGTTGATTTTTCTCTGCCTGGTTTCTAGATTCACCACAATCCTATCAAAGTACTAAAAGTTATTTTGTGGATATTAACAAACTCTTTCAAAAGTTAAATGCAAGAACAAAGACTCAGAAAAGCCAACACAACACAAGGATTGGCACTACTCCACTTTGAGTCTTGATATATAGCTGTAGATAATCAAGATGTGGTATTGGTGACATGATAGGCAAATGGATCTGTGAAACAGAATAGGGGCCTGGAAAGAGAGCCGCACAAATATAGTCAACTGGTCTTTGACAAAGGAGCAAAAAGAATGCAATGAAGAAATATTTCCAACAAATGATGTTGGAACAGTCTGGCATCTATATGCAAAAAAACCAATATAGGTTAACCTCATACCTCTCACAAAATGCAACTGAAAGCGGCATATACTTAAAAGCAAAGAAAAGGGGGCTGGGGATATAGCTCAGTGGAATAAGCACTTGCCTAGTAAGCGCAGGGTCCTGAGTTTGATCCCCAGTACCGCCAAAAAAAAAAAAATGAAGGCAAAGAAAAAATGGAAAAAATGTAGGTAACTCTTAATTTGGCAAGTGTTTTTAGATACAACTCCAAAAGCACTATAGATGAGAGAAAAAATAAGGAAGTTGTACTTTATTAAAATTTAAAACTGTGAGAAAGACACTGGCAAGCCACAGACTGGGAGAAAATATTTCCCAAACATCTAATGAAGGACTACTGTCCAAAATATCTTAAACAATTCTTAAAACTTAGCCATAAGACAACCAGTTTTTTAAATGGGTGGAAGATCTGAATGAACAACTCACTGAAGAGGATGTGTTAATGGCAAAAGAGCATATAAAAAGATGCTTAGTATCATATTGTTGCTAGGGAATTAATTTTTTTTTTAAATTTTTGTACCAGAAATCAAACTTAGGACCTTGTGCTTCCTGAGCAGGCACTGTGCTGCTGAGTGTGGGAATTAATTCCCTGGTGTGGGAATTAAAAGTTGAAACAAGAGTGAGACACCAGTGTATACCTATTAGAATAGCTAAAATTCCAAAGTTGAACAAGTTAAATGGTAGATGCAGAGTAGCAGGAATTCTAGTTCATTGCTGGTGGGTGTTCAGAATTGTACCTCTATTTGGGAAGATACCATGGTGTTTTCTTATAAAGCTAAATATACATAATCTAGCATTCACACTCCTCAGTATGCCCAAGTAAGTAGAAAACTTAAACCTGACACAAATGTTTATAGCAGCAGCATTCATCATCTCCCTGTGCTGGGTCCAACCAAGGTGTTGGCAATAGGTGAAATGGTGATGCAGCCATACAGTGGGGTGTTACTGAGTGAAAGGTACTGACCCATTAGGCCATGAAAGGACATGAACATGCAGTACTTATTGCTAAGTTTAAAAGAAAATCTGAACAACTGTTATGATTCCAATTATTTGATGTCCTGGGAAAGGCAATTTTTAAAGATATTTAAAACATCAGAGAGTTGGGTGTGGTAGTTCATGCCTGTAACCGCAGCACTTAGGAGACTGAGGCAAGAGGTTCACTGTGAGTTCAAGGTCAGGCAGGGCTACAAAGTTGAGTTCAAGGCCAGTCTGTACTGCATAGTGAAACCCTGTCTCAAAAAGACAACCTAGTTAGATGATCAGTAGAACTGAATTTTATACACAGAGGCATAGCTTCCTAATAAGTATTGAGCATCACTGTAGTAAGTTATTCCTTGCTGATTTTGGTTTGACCAAAAGGTACAGAGACAGCAGGATGAGGCAACACATACGTTACAGAGAAGATAAAATCCTCACTGGCACTGCTCAATATCAGGGCACATCTTGGTATTGAGCAGAATCATGGAGATGACATGGAATCACTAGGATATGCTCTGATGTATTTTGATAGAACAGCCTGCCATGGCAAAGGCTCAAGGCAGCAACAAAAATATGAAAAGACTAGTGCAAAGAAGGTGTCCAGTCCTGTTGAAGTTTTATGGAAGCGATTCCTTCAGAATTTGCCCAGTACCTAAACTATTGTGGGCTGTGATTTGAGGGAGACTTAGATTGAATGTACCTGAGGCAGCTATTTTGCATCCTGTTCAGGACCTTGAATCACCAATCTGACTGCACGCGTGATTGGACAGTGTTAAAGCAGAAAACTGCCAGCAGGCAGCCTCTTTCAGTGGGCAGGGTCAGCAGGCCCAACCCCCACAGTCTCCTGAGCATGAACTGAGGACCAGAAGAAGCAGAGCAGGTGATCAGAGCAGCATTTGTTTCTCTTCACATCTAGGAAGTGTAGTTCAGTGTTCACTAGCCGGTTGTTCTAATGATAGGGTTCATCAGGACAGCCACTTGGTGTAAAGAATGTAGTTTCAGTATGAACTGACTGGGCAGCCCTGCCAGTGCTTTGTCTGGAGTTGTAGTTGCTGTAATTGTGAATATTAACTGAGATGGTGAAACATGGTATCCAGTTTTTTATTGCATTTTTTTCAAGTAGAAAAGTTAAATGGTTGACACATAAATTGATGGAGCAATTATGCATAAGCCATTTTTTTGTTAAAAACCTTTTATTTTGAAATCCTGTTTTAAGATCTCAGAACAGTGTGAACAGTCTTCAGCCACAGTTGTGATGGTTGTAAATGCTCACAGTTGTGCAGTGTTAGGGTTTATCCATCCCTGGGGTTTGCAGGTTGTTCATTTAAAACATCCTTTAAGTGGTTGGCTTCTTGTTTGCAAGCCGTAGCAAAGATTTCAGTGTTTGAGCATATGAAAGACTGCTTACTTACCTGTACTAGAAATAACATGCATCTAAAGTGAAGACTTAAAATAATTTAGTGACTACTAGGTTATCTGAGGACTCTACATTAATTCTATAATGTTCTTGGTATTAAAAAAGCATATTTCTCACAGAAATTTAGTTAATGTCTTACAACTGAACATGTATGTTGCTTAGATAAGTAATCACTTAGATATGTAAACATCTGTATGAGCTGGGATTTTTAAATTTTGAAATGGGAACTTTTTTGTTTATAAGTTCATTAAAAACAAAAAAGATCAAGCATTCATTAAGAGAAAGGAAAAGATGGGTAGGTGAAGCACAGGCAATTTTATGGCATTAAACTTTTATATATGATTTTTTTATGGCACAGAACTATATATGGTGATGGATACATGGCATTATGTATTTGCCAAAACCCATAAAACTAACTTTACAGAAGGTGAATTTTGATGTGAACTGTGAGCTGTTAATAAAAGTGTATCAATATTTATTCTAACAAATGTACCACAGGATTTAATAGAGGCAATTTAATGTATACCCTGGGTGGGTATACATATGGTAACTGTACTCTGTGTTCTTATTTTAAAGAAAGAGAAGGTGATTAAATGTTAAAGAGATGTTAAAATCATGCACGTAGCCAGGCATGAAGGTACATGCCTGTAATCCCAAAACTCTGGTTGGCTGAGGTCGGAGGATCTCAAATTTCAGCCCAGTCTGAGCAATTTAGTGACTTAAAAACTTGTCTCAAAATAAAAGAATGAGAAAAGGCTGGGGGCATAGCTTATTGTGAAGGCCCTGGATTCAATCCCTTACATTACCAAATTTAAAAAAAAATGCATGTGCGATACTAAGATATCTTCCAAAATATAAGGAAGTAATTAATTGACAGAAAAGAAAGGACAGGAAATAAAACATAAGATCATAATCAATGGTTGAAGAGTCACAAGATTTTCTTCAAGATGGAAATAAGCTAAAGATGTCTTACCAGTTCTGTTTATCATTGTATTACAGAAGATAATGGCTGCTAGAGTAAGGCAAGAAAATAATAGAAAGTATAACTGGAAAAGAAGAAAATTGTCATTTCATGTAAATTTATTTTTTTGTTTCTTTTGTTTTTTGTTGATATGGGTGATTGAACCCAGGGCCTTTGCACTGAGCTACTTTGCCAGCACTTTTAAAATTTTTAAATTTTGAGTCCAGGTCTTGCTAAAATGCTAAATAGTCAAGGCTGGGCTCATCTTGCCTCAGCCTCCCCAAGTTCTGGGATTATAGGCTTATGCCACCACACCCAGCATAAATTGATTTTATATGTAGAAAATCATTAGAAGGAATAAATGAGTTTAGAAATATTGCTGGAATGAACATCTATATAAAAATTAGCTGTACTAGCATCAGTTAGAAAATTACAATTAAAATATTTAAGTAACAAATAACTAGGGGAAAAAATAACTTAAAGATGAGCAAGGTGTCTGTTTGGAAGAGTATAAGATTCATTATGAGAAATTAAAGAAGACCTGAAAAAGATAGTGGAACGTATTGTTTCTAAATTGAAAGACTTAATATTGTAAAAATCTCAGTTCCCTCCAAATTTTCTATAAGTTTAATTGTATCTTAGTAAAGGTTTCAGGAAGCTGTGTGTGTGTGAGAGAGAGACAGAGAGAGAGAGAGACAGAGAGAGAGAGACAGAGAGAGACAGAGAGAGAGAGAGCGATGATATCCTGATTCTGAGACTTGATGGAGAATAACAAAGTAGAAGGAGTTACATTTCCAGACTTCAGAATTTACTATGAAGCTTCATAATTAAAACAAGACCCTATTGGTGCAAAAATAGACAAACAGACTAGTGGGACAGAATAGAAAGTCTAGAAGTCCAGTGGTACTTTGGTTCACAAACTCAATTCTCTCCATGATTCTGGTTCCAAACTGAGCTGGACAAGAACTATATTGAATTACTCTATAAGGTTGACACTGAACATAACAATTGAATTTGATTTGGTTCTCATCCAACTTGGTTAGTGACCAGAGTAATTGGAAGAGTCAAGTTTGTGAACTGTATATGTAACCCTACACTCCCTTGTCTGTTTATGACCTTTAGTACTATTGTGATGTGTACCCTGTGAAATATGATTATCACTTTTGGGGTAGGAAGCAGTTTTCAAGATAATGTTTTGGAGGGACCAGAGCTGATTCCCACTGTATTAGCTATCCCTGTTTCTAATATCCCAGGGTTTGTTATTCAGGACATTAATTTTATTCACCAAAACAAAGCATTAGTTGGGAATTGGCTTAAGCTGCATTTTCGCAGTCTGAAGTATCATCATGCCTATTTGTGCAAATTCAGCTACATTTATTTAGGATATGTATGTCTGGGAATATTATGTGAATACTAAAGGCAGTTTGCCAAAATGAAACTTACTAATCTATATAACCAATATGTGCTAATAAAAAGTGTAAAAGAAAAACCCAAAATACTGATAAAAAATGAGGCAATATAGTTTTTCTTTCAGTAACCATAACATTGAGGGGCAAGCGTGAGAGGAGAAATACGCATTTCTACTACACTTGGTTTCTGTGTGTGTCTCATTGTGAGATCATTTAGCTTCCATTGGTGTGATTCTGTGTTTTTCAAAATAGTATGTTTATAAAAACTACTACTTCTAGTGATAACAGTAGAGGAGATAGCATCTGGTCAAGTTGTGCAGGAGACAGCTGAGTAAACTTTTCAAGGCAGTATGCCAGCCAGGTGACTTGGGTTCAACTCTTAGCTGAACCCTCCCTGTCTGTGTGGTTTGGTCAGGTAACATAATCTCCTGTGCTCGATGTCCTTATCTGTAAAGTGAAGATACAGTAACAGTAGCACAGAACTCATAGCATTGCTGTGACAAGTGAATGACTAACATAAACCATGGCTGCACAGAGCGAGTACATCGTCCATGTTTATTATTATCATTGCTATAGATGGCAGCGCTTCAAGGTGGTACATTCTTAAGGGATTTCAAGAGAAACTGAATGTAGTTCCTTATTCAGTGCCTTACCTTGTACTTTAGAACCCAGCCCCAGCATGAACTGTGATTTTACTGTACACGACTAGTTTCTTTTTCTGGTGCTTGGATTTTTAGGGAACTGACAGTTGCGGCTGTTTGTGGAACAGTCATGTGGCATGGGACATGGTTACTGGGGGCAGGCAGGCCTATGGATTGGCCAAGATGTATTACCAAAGAGGCACTGTAGGCATGCAAATTCCCTGAAATAGTTTGCTAGTATATATGTGTACATATGTTTGCTACTGTATATTTCAGCTACCAGTATTTTCTTATGCACGAGGTCCCTAAGTGGGTCCCTTTTCATCAGAGCCTGTATTCTAGGGTGGCATCTTCACAGTCTCTAGCCTCAAGGTATCACTACCAGACCCTGATCCAGTTCCAGGGTTCTGTTAGCCATCACTGAGCCATGCTTGTTTAACTTATCCTGCTAGTTACCTCAGGGATTTTTGAAGAATTTGAGTGGCTTCTTGCTAGCTTACCCCTTTCCTCTCCCATACACAAAGACCCAGACTCTCGTATTTACCTTCTAGGGCTCCCAGAGTTGAGATATGGAATTGTCCCTGACCTCCACTCCATCCCTTCTTCTTCTCCAGAAAAGCTGCTTTGGTTTCAGCCATCTCTCCCCAGCACTGAGGGGGACACGCTGCTGCTCAGTGTGCACCCCGCAGCTCCTGTCCTCTTGTCAGGACGCTGGGCCTCACTCAGATCCCTGCTGGGCTGGCAGCTGTTGTTTTCTCTAAGAGGCTGTTACTGTTGTCGAGCAGGATTTTGTTTCTCTTTTCTTTCCCCGCAACTTTCTCATGTTCTGTGCCTTCTTGGCTTTTGCCCAGGAAATAGTGGTCTCTTAGACTGTGCTGGCTGATGAGGCTGTCCTCTGGCCAGGGGCACAAATACATCGAGCCAAATGGGCTCTGTCACTCAGCGTTTTTGGCCATGTTATTTGAGGCCTAAACATTTGAGTTTGTTAGATGCATCCAAAAGAGAGGTTTGTGGCATATGTTAGGGATGTTAGAAGTAGAAGAGCTTGGTTCTCACCAGGCTTGGTAGATTAGAGAGGTGGTCTTCATGCAGAACTACTTAGGGTCACTTTCCCACATTCATGTCTTAAAACCAAGGAAATAAAAGATTAATTAAGTTCTGTTTTAAGACAATTTGTATGGTGTGTTAAACAGCTTATGAATGTACAGACGTTGACTACTTTGCAGCAGTGATGTGTACTTATATGTTGCTAGTTGAGAAATTTTGGAAAACTAACATAACCAGATGGCACTTCAGACTGTCTCTTTCAGGTTACAGTTGTAACTAAAGGCTAACAGTGTCCCTTTGTGTGTTTCCCCCTCCAGAATATTTTCCTTCTTGGACATAGTGACTCTGTGCCGATGTGCACAGATTTCCAAGGTAGTGTATTCACTAGAGTTTTAAAAAATACCAAATTTTATTAGAATAATGATGAGCTTTAGTTCAAATTAAGTGTTAAAATGCCATTACCTTTTGTATTTAAGATAAAGTTATCAATTCTGTAATTGATTATTAATATATATCAAGAATAAAAGTTTGGAAATACAAAGGTTGCAAAAAGACTTTTTTTCAACAGACTTAATAAAGGTACCTGTTTCACCTTTGCCCCCCCTTTTTTTCCTCCTGTTATCCAGGCTTGGAACATCCTAGCCCTAGATGGAAGCAACTGGCAAAGAATAGATCTTTTTAACTTTCAAACAGATGTCGAGGTAAGCTAGTCAGTTTTGTTGGGGCGCTTCAGAAGGGTAAGCAACTGCTGTCTCTATCTTGTCATTTCTACTACGTTTTAGACTTTTTTTCTTTTTTAGCATATGTGCTGTCAAAGTGAGCACATAGATTTTTTTTTTCATTTTAATGAGACAGGTCTCACTATGCAGTTCAGGTTAGCTTTCAACTCACTGTGTAGCCCAGGCTGGTGTCAAACTCATAGTGATCTTCCTGCCTCAGCTTCCTGAGTGCTGGGATTATAGTCATGTGCAACTACACCCAACCTGCATTTTACATTTAATATTAAAGGTTTTTTGTTTTTTGAGACAGGATCTCACTTGGTAGTTCAGGCTGGCCTCAAACTTATAGAAATCATCTTGCCTCAGCCTCATGAGTGCTGGGATTATAGGAGTGCCCCACTATGCCCAGCATATTAAAGTGTTCAGGTGGAACAGAAAAAAAAAAAATCTGGAAGATATTTGTATACATCAGGACCAAATTTTCCCTTATCTTCTATTTTTACTCTGCATCGGTGGCAGCTTTCCCCCTTGTTCATGTTCATCATCTGAGTTTCACCACTCACCACTTTTAAAGTCTTGCACCTCTGTCATTAACCCTTAACCTTACATAGTCCTTTGTAGGAAATCTGACAAATATTTTTGATCTGAAAGACCTGGGAATTGTAATTCAGCATTAAGAATGGAGAAATGCCTTAGGTATAGGCCTTGGAGTGAGGCTGGATATGTGAAGTGTCCCTCCACGTGGCTACTTAAGCTGTCAAATCTGTCAGGCTTATTTACTTACCTGCAAAATAAAGAAATACTCTTTAAAACCCTTTCTAATTCCATGATTCTGTCCTACAAGGTATGATAAAAAATACAGTATGTGTTTAAGTAAAGACTTACTACAGTAAGACACATTCCTTCACTTTGAACGTTATCTATCACATTGTTCTTGCCACTTTCTGCATCTTTAGTTGCACTCTGTGGCTGCCTTGATTCCAAAATTGATTCAAAACATTTAGCTTTTGTGGTCATTCTGACTTTTGGAAGAACCAGAAGTCGTAGTGTCAGGCCCAGTGAATGAGGTAAATGAGGGTGCGGCATGATGGTTTGGGAGCTGCGTTTCCATTAGGTGGCACTTGGCAGCAGCAGTCGTCATTTTTTGTATCATATTTTGTAAATACACTCATGTAAGACTTTCAGAACTGCTTCAGGAAAGTTACAAGAACCATGGGATAGGTGGGTGTGATCATGGTGGGGTTGGGGGAGTGTTTTGAGAGGAATTAATGGCAGTGTAATTTTTAAACATTAAACATATTTTTGATCACCCCTTATATTTATCTGGAAATATATAAATATTTCAGTGTAAGAGTGGTAAACCTACATGAATGAATAAAGTTTAAAACAACTTTAACACATTCACGGCAGGGCTGTAATTCCTGTGTCTTGCCTCTGGGTAATTTGACTCACCAGTGGTACATGCATGACTACCCCATCAGGTAGCTTGAATTACTGGTGGTATAAACAGACTTAATCACTTTTATTGGTCACTTTACAGATAAAATTAATAAAAAGCTACTGGTAGGACACTCAGGCACCTCTGGTGGTTTGAGCGAGCAGGAACATATTAATATGAAATACCACATTTCTAATAAAAACAAGGGTGGAAGTAATAAAGAGCATTGCACAGAATAACTACTTAAAGTGCTGATTTGAGGGTGTTGAGATACCAGAGTTCATTATTTCCCCAGTGTTAGTAAAACCTTATTCCTTTTCCATTTAGCCAATTTATTTATGGCAATGGGATTACATTTTAATTCACTTACTATTTTAGTATATTTACCAAATATTTTACCAAGGTATGTGTTTTGTGTCTTTTTTTTATAAATAAGGAAATGGTTATGTTTAACAGTGACATAAATCCAAGCAATTCCTCCCAGTTACTTAACTTGGCAGAACCTAGAGGAACCAGTGGCCTGATGTGGGGGCCCCTTCTCCCCTCCCCGCCGTCACTTGCTGCAAGAGTCTGGTCTCTGTTTTCAGCCAGTGGAGGAGGCACGTACAGCAACTGTTGTTTTTGAATTTCATGTTATTCTACTGCTAGGTAAGCAGCATGAAAAAATAATTCTTTTTCTAACTTTCTCTATTCAAGGGTCGAGTAGTGGAAAATATTTCGAAGCGATGTGGTGGATTCCTAAGGAAGCTCAGCTTGCGAGGCTGCATTGGCGTGGGGGATTCCTCCTTGAAGTAAGTCAAATCCACAGTGACCCACTCTGTCATGGGAGCTTGTAGCTGACATTTTTGTGAGCAAAAAATAAACCTAGCATATCATAAGCTTTTCTTCTTTCTATAACAGCTTGTGTAAAGTAATGAGAGAACCATGACTTTAGAATAACAGGTAAGCTCCACGGTGAGGGATGCAGACTTGGGACAGATTCTTTCACCTGGTTGAGTATCAGTTCTCTCCCTTGCAAAGTAGGGCAGTTACAGTTCCTGCACAGGAATGCTGTGAACATGACGTGAAACAACATGTGTGAAGTGTTTGGCATGTAATAATATTATAATACTTGTTCACCTCGCTCCCCTTCTTTACTTCCCCACCTTTCTAATTTCTCATAAAATTATATTATAGAAAAGATAATGCTTTCAAAGAATTCCTTACTGTAAGGTAGAATTTTGCTTATTCCTAATGGGATGTGATTTTTACATGGATTTTATTATGGTTAGCAATATCCCTAGCCAACTAGATGCATACCCCTCCTTACTAGATAGCTATTATTTAAAGAGGATGTTATCAAACCACTATGAATAATACGTTCTTTAAGATATTTTGGACAAGGCTAGAGCCGTTATATCCTCATTATAGTGGCCTTCAGCCTTAGTTCTGAGATTGGTTAGAATATGACCCTTGGAAGCTTGGAACAGGCCTATGTGTCACTGCAGTATATGTAGGGGGAATGTGCTATATATAGTGAATGCAGACAGTAGGTTTTATAATTCAAATGTCTGCTACATTGTTGCTGAGAAATTTGGCTTAGCACTTGTAAGGATCAAAGCACTTTAAATACTATAGAAGCTGGGCATGGTGGCGCACACCTGTAATCCCAGCACTCGGGAGCCTGAGGCAGGAGAATTGTTCAGATTTCGAGACCAGCCTGGGCTACAAAGTGAGCTCAAGGCCGGCATGAGCTGCATAGCGAGACCCTGTCTCAAAAGGACGAAAAAACAAAACAAAACAAAACAAAACTATGCAACAAGATTTTTTTTTAAATTAAGATATTTGGACCATTATACTAGATTTTTTTTTTGCTGTTTCAGAATCTTTATAAACCAATGAAATGAATTGAGTCTACCTTAAGAGAAGCTTAAATGTAGTGGTCGGTCCTAAGAACATTTATAGTAAAGAACATAAATCTAATCGTGGCTCTGTTAAATTGAATGTGAAGATACGAATTGTCAAGAAAGGATGTCAAAGAAATGCGCTCTTTTCTTGGCAATCAGAATAAAACCTTATCTGCTAGCAAAACAGTCTTTTGAAGCCAATGATACTTAATGGTTTTAGAGCAAAAAATCTATATTAATTGGTTAGCTATCTATGCATTTTTATATGTGGAGTACTTTATTATAAGACACAAGTATAGTTATGAAGTCATGACTGAAAAAATTTATTATTTCTTCAGTTTTATATAGAAATGATTTGGAACTAGCATTGGCCTCTACTCTCGCCCACATGTGTATAGCTTAGAGGAAGCTATTCATTTATAAACATCCATTGACACTGGAGGTCAATGTGGAGATTCCTCAAAAAACTAGAACTAGAGGAGGTTCCATACTATTCCCCTTCTTGGTATCATCCTGAAAGAATTAAAAGCATCATACCACAACAATATATGCACTCCCATGTTTATAGTGGTACATTTTGTAATAGCCAAATCTTGGAAACAGCCCAAATGCCTATCAACTGGTGAATGGATAAAGATGGTGTGGGTTTTTTTATACAATGGAGTACTACTCTACCATAAAGAAGTATAAGCTCAAGACATTTCTAGGTAAATGGATGCATCTTGAGACTATGTGCTTAAGTGAAATAAATCAGACATACATGTATAAAGATTGCATTGTTTCTGTGGTGTAAGAAACTAAAAGTGTAAATGAGGACCAGAATATATAATAGCTATTGTGAAATAGGAAGAAAATGCTCAAATGGGGAGAGGAACAAGAGAAGGAAAGAAGGGAAAAGTAAAAAAAAATGAGAAAAGGAGGAAAAAATGGAAGTAAAGCATTTGTAAATGGGGAGGGGAGGAGAAGTTGGAAGGAGGGCAGGGGAATGGGAAAAAAAAGAAGTAAGTTCTATTGTGTCCAGGCACAAATTCTCTATGATGAATATGGTCATTATGTATATCTAAGCTGTACCAATAAAATCTGATGGGAAGAGAAAAGAATTTATCATTCACATATAAAAAATTTTTAAAAATTCATTCAGTTCTTACTAGAAAAAATACTCCCTTAGGCATTGGCAATACAGTAGCAAACCCAACAGATGAAAAATATTACTAAGTTGGATATATTCTCTGTAGCTCCTTCTACTTCGTAGAAGTCCTGTAGGGTTTTTATTTGTTGGTTGGTACTGGGGGTTGACCCAGGGCCCTCTCACTGAGCTATATCCTCAGCTCTTAAATGTTGACATAGGGTCTTACTGTGTTACTTAAATTGTCCAGACTGGGCTTGAACTTGTGACCCTCTTGCTTCAGCCTCATCCTATAGGTTAACAACTTTATTGAGATGTAGTTGAGGTAAAGTAGACTAGGCACATTAAGGTATATAATTTGGTAAATTTTGATATGTGAATATGCTTTCAAACCAATACCATAGATGTATTATGTACAGTCAGCCCTCCATATCCATGAATTTCACATCTATATAGTCCACCAACCACAGATCAAAAATATGTACTAAACATGTACACTCTATTTTTCTTTCTCTAAACAATACAATGTAACCACTGTTTATATAGCACTTACATTGCAATAAGTATAACAAATCTAGAGATGATTTAAAGGTCAGGAGAGGATGTTTATAAGTCGTATGCAAATACTGAGTCCTTTTAGTTAAAGGATTTGAGCATCCATAGATATCTGTGGGGAGATCCTGGAGCCAGTCCCCACAGAACCTGATTCTGCCACTGAACTTCTTTTTGCCTGGATCCTCACACTCAGTGTAATTGCTTTGAGATTTATCTGTGTTGTATACATCAACACCTGTTTCATTTTCATTGTTAAATATAGTCCATTGCATGGGTATATAGCTTGGATGATGAGTTAGACCCTATAAACTTATATTAAGTTGGAAATATTACTAAGTTTATTTAATATACCTAACATACATCATAGCCAAGACTAACCTTAAATGTGTCACAACACTTACATTAGCCCACAGCTGGGCAAAATTACCTACTGCAAAGCCAACTCTATAATTAGTGTTGCTATCTCAAGTAATTTGGTGAATTCCTATATCTAAAGAATGCCAGCAATGCAGTCATCACCCTGTAGAATTTTAGTTGTTCATTCTGGTGCTCACATGGCTGATTGGGAGCTGTGGCTCTTTGCCATCAGCCTGCATCATGAGAGAGTGTCACACTTCATCATGCTAAACAGGAAAAACCAAAATTCAAAATCCAAAGTGAAATTTCTACTGAATATGTGTTGCTTTCATACTATCATAAATCAAAAAAATCCTAAATTGGAATAGTATAAGTTAGGGATTTACAATGTATTAATTTATCTATTTATGGACATTTGGATTTGTTCCAGGTTAGGGTTGTTAGAAATAAAGCTACCATGAAGCTGAGCCTGGTGGCACACACCTGGAATCCCAGCACCCTGGCAGGCTGAGGCAGGAGGATTGCACATTCACACCCAGGCTGGGCAATTTAATGATTTAGCAAAATCCATGTTTCAAAATTAAAAAAAAACTAGGGATGTAGCTCAGTGTGAAAGACTTAGGTTCAGTCCCCAGTACTGATAGAGAGATAGGTAAGCAAGCAAGCAAATAAAGCTGCTGTGAATGTTTGCATATGTCTTTGTATGATACATGCTTTTATTTCTCCCGGATAAATACCCAAGAGTTGAATAGCTAGATCATTGGGTAGGTGTATGTTTAATTTTTAAAGAATTTCCAAAATGTTTCCCAAAGAGATTGTACCATTCTGTATTCTCACTAGTGAGATGTGATACTTCCGGTTCTTCTACAGTCTTGTCAACATTAGCTATGGTCAGTCTCTTTAAACTGTATTCTCTCCCTGGTGTGTATGTTGTATAGTATCAATTTTCATTTCTTTAATGAGTAAGATTACTTTCTTTACTGATGCATCTTTTTAATGCATTTATTTGCTGTCTGTGTATCTTTGGTGAAATATTGGTTCAAATTTTTTGTGCATTGTTTTTATTAGATTGTTTTCTTAACCATTGACTTTTTTTGTCAGACCATCTTTTTAATGAATATTTTATTATGCTTCTTAGCCAGCTGGGCATTCTCGTGCACCACTGTTGATGTCCTTTATGTTGTCATGAAGGAGCTGGCATGGACACTGCAGCCAGCAGACTGGGCAGTCCCCAGGGTCTCTTTAATGGCTCCAGAAAGGGCCACATCTGTCAGGCAACATTAAATCTTGTCAAAAGTGACATTCCATTGAATTTTAATTTAAAGAAAAATTCATATTTTTCTTTTCTTTTGTCTCTTGGTGGCTCCTCGATGGCTTCGATGATCAGGGTAGAGGCAGAAGGCACCGCCTCCATCTGGCTCTGTCTGTTCTGACCAGTTTCACCATAATCCTCAGACTCTTCCACTTACCAGGTGCCTTGGTGATGTCATCACCTGCTTCTTTTGGAGACCAAAAGGGGGTGACTTTGGGGGCCAGAGCAGATGCGGTGCCCACCTTGTCCGTGGGGTATCTCAGGTACATGACTGTGACCCCATATTGGGTCTCGGGGTCAAACCTGGGCAGCACAGTGGAGGCAGCTGGTGCAAGGTGAACCTGGTGGGTTTGGGACAACCAAAGAAAGTTGCACCTTAGCCTCCTCTTAGCTGAAAGCCCTAACTATTGACTTTTGAGAGTTCTTAATACATCGTAGATACAAGTCCATTGTCAGATACCTATTTTGTAAATATTTTCTCCCCATCTACAGCTTATTTTTTTTCATCTTAACTGCCTTTTTGGAGAGAAGTTTTTTAATTTCAAGGAAATTCAGTTTATCTGTTTTCTCTTGTGGACATTTCTTTTGGCATAAGAGATTGATCCTTAACCCAAGGTCATAAGGACTTTCTTCTCTAAGTTTTGTGGTTTAGGTCTATGTTCCATTCCTAGTGGGCTTTTATATATTGTGTAAAGTCTACATTGAACTTCTTTTCTGGCCTATGGATGTCCAGTTCTAGCATGATTTCTTGAAATGAACACTTTCTCCAATGAATTGGTGTTGTGTGTTTGTTGAAAATCAGTTTTCTACAGTGTGTGAAAGTGTTTTTGTGGCCTCTGTATTACTACCAACCATACTATCTTAGTAACTGTAGCTTCCTAATGGCTTGAAATAAAGTTGTGTTGGTCCCAGCTTCTCAAAGGTACTTTGGCTACTCGAGGTTCATTGCATTTCCCTATGAATTATAGAATCAGCTGGTCAATTTTTATAAAATAACCTGCTAGGATTGTGATTTAAATAATGTTAAATCCATGGGTCAGTTTGGGGAGAATTGATATCTGAACAATACTGAGTCTTCTAATCCATGAACATATCTCTTCATACATTTAGTTCCTTTAAAGTTTCTCTCAAGCCTGGTGTGGTGGCACATGGGAGGCTGAGGCAGGTGGATCACCATAAGTTTGAGGCCAACTTGAACTACATAACAAGACCCTATCTTACAAAAACTTTTTCCTTCAGCTTGTTTTGTACTTTTCAGTGTAGAAATTTTACACATATTTTGTCATTTTTATACTTTTGTGAAGAATATTTTTAATTTTTAGTTTATTAATGAAGAGACTATTGATCTTTGTACAGTGATTTTTTTGTTTGTTTTTGATGCTGAGGTGAATCCAGGGACATGCTAATCATGTATTTTTTTTCCTTTTTTTAAAATTTTATTTTTAAGACAAAAGAACCCAGAATAAAACAGAAACAATACAGAAAATACCAAGTTATAGAGAAGATAGTAGGGAATTGGCACTGGATGCTGTATAACAAAGTTATCTTCATATTTGTTATAACAAAATCAATAAAGGATATACAAATTACAGAAGAGACAATAGGGGACCATCACTGGATGCTGTATTACATAGTGTTGTCTTTGCATTTGTTAACACAAAAACAATAAAGGAAATACCAGATTACAGAGAAAATATTAGGGGGTTACCACTGGATGTTGTATTACATAATGTTATCTTCGTCTTTATTACTCAGTTATACAGATGATGGCTCATTCAATTAATCAATTTTCTCCACTTCACCACCATTGTTCTACCACCCTGTCAGTGGTCTTCCCACTGGTAAAAACTGCACTTTTGGTTTATTTACTCCCTCATGCTCTTACTTTGGGCCCAGACTTGGCTGCTTCTAAATATGCTGTATATTACGTGGGTGTACACAAATTACTATGGCAGGAAGTGGAGAAGCAGCCTTTGGCAATCCCTCACAGCTTTTGAGTGTCCAGTAGGGTAGGCGGGGTTACACAGTGAACCGCCAGACTCTGTCAGTGCGACTGCTTCTATAGGCTCAGGCGAGTCTTCAAGGCCTTCCTGGGGGCCAGACAAAGGGCCTGGCACACCCAGTGGCTGGGTGGAGCTCCTGGCACGCCCCAGGGGCCGGGCAGAGTTCTGGGGGTGGGGTGGAGGCCTGGCATGCCCTGGGGGCTGGGCAGAGTGCCTGGCACACCCCAGGGGCTAGGCGGAGTGCCTGGCACACCCTGGGGTCCAGGTGAAGTGCCTCGCATGCCCTGGGGGCTGAGTGGAACTCTAGGGGCGGGGTGGAGTGCCTGGCACACCCCAGGGGCTGGGCAAAGCACCTGGCATGCCCCGGGGGCCGAGTGGAGCTCCTGGCATGCCCCGGGGGCTGGGTGGAGCACCTGGCACACCCCAGAGTAATCACATATTTTAATAGCCCAGTGTATTAGTCTTTTATCCTGCCAACTTGAAACTTCACTTCCTATTTTTAATAGCTTTTTCCCTGATTCCTTTGGAGTTTCTATATGGATAATGTTACTTGCAAATGAAAATAGTTTTTTTCTTTGTTTCTAGTTTATATCTTTTATATTTTGCTTTACCTGATTGTACTGGTGAAACTGTCTAGTACAATGTTGAATAGAAGTATTGAAAGTAGATATTCTAGCCAAGATTTTTGTTTTAATTTCAGGGAACAAGTATAATATTATCTATACACTATTTTGTACATCATCAAATTGAGGATGTTATTTACTGTTTCTAGCTGGATGACTGTTTTATTTTTAAGTTGAGAAGGGGTGAAGTTTAGATGTTTTCAGATGTTTTTTCTGATCTATGTAGATTCTCTTTTTTAGTCTGCTAATATGATGAATTACATTAATCATTTAAAATGTTTAAATCAGGGCTGGAGGTACAGCTCAGTGGGCTAAGTGCTTGCCGCTAAGCACTAGGGCCCTGAGTTCGATCCCCGGTCCCGGGAATAAAATGTTTAAATCAGCTTTCCATTCATTGGATAAACCCTACTTGAGACATACATTATGTATTTTATATATTATGAAATCATATTTGTTAAAATTTTTTTGCATTTCTGTTCATAAGTATTATTCTATAGTTTATACTTCTTCTGTTTCTTTTTATTTTAAAGAGAATAAAAAACAAAGCAAAATAACAACAAAGACAAAAAGAAAACAACACAAAAACAATAAAAATGATACAGGATTTCAAAACAAAATGATAGGGATTAACAGTGGTTGTTATTTTATATATTGTTATCTTCAGTGAAGTTGCTTAGATTACCAGATGTAAGAGTACAAGACTGATCAAACAATTAAAGAGAATAAAAAGTAATTTAAAAAGTTAGAAATGATATAGAGCTTCGCTAAACAAGGTGGCAGGAATTCAACAATGGTTGTTACTGCATGTTGTTGTCTTCAAATGAATTGTTCAGATTACCAGATATAAGCATGTAAAATTGCTCAAGAAAATAAATTTTAAGTGTTACCTGTTCCTTTCAATAAGCCATTAGACATTAGCAGTACAATTATCCCAGCTATCCTTGTATATATATTTTTTTCCTTTCCCTTGTCCCTCATCCCAGTCGCTCCTTCACTTTGAGCATTGTCTTTCTCTTTCACAATATCTGTTGTACCTTTTAGGTTTTATTTACTCTTTCAGTTTCTTACACTAGGGGGACAAAACGATGTTTACACATGTGATTCTGATGTATTTCACTTATGAGTATGCTCTCTAGTTGCATCCATTTACCTAGTAAAGCCTCAATTTGTCTTTCTTTGTAGCTGAGTAATACTCCATTGTACTAAAATACATCTTTTGTATCCATTCTTCTGTTGATGGACATTTGGTTGTTTCCAAGAATTAACTATGAAAAATTGCACTGCTATAAACATGGGTGCACATATATTGCTGTGGTATGGTATTTTCAGTTTTTCTGGAAAAATACCTAGAGGGGGAATAGTTGGGTCAAGTGTGACCTCTAATCCTAGTTTTGTGAGGAATCTCCACACTGATTTCCACAATGGTTCACCAGTTTGCACTCTCTCAACAGCAATGGAGAAGGTTTCCTTCTTCTCCACATCCCCTCTAGCGTTTGCTATTAGTTAATTTCTTGATGATAGTCAATCTCTCTGGGGTGAGATGGACTCTCAGTGTTGTTTTAACTTGCATTTCTTGAACGACCTATGATATTGAACATTCTTTATATATTTATTTGCCATTACTATTTCTTCATTTGAGAAGTGTGTATTCATCTCTGATGTGCATTTTTGGATTGGGTCTTTGAATTTGGGGGGCCTGATATTTTAAAATTCTTCATATGTTTCAGATAGAATTCCTTTGTCTGAGAGACAGTTGGCTAATTTTTTTCCCAATTTGTAGCTTTTCCTTTTATTCTGTTTGTGATTTCTTTTGATGTGCAAAAACTTTTCAGTAAGATGAGATCCCAGTTGTTGATTCTTTGAAGTATTGCCCATGTAGTTTGGTTTTGTTCATGAACTCTCTGCCTACCCCTATGTCTTCATGATTTCTACCTACTTTCTCTTCCAGTAGATTTAGTGTTCAAGTTTTAATATTTAGATCTTTGGTCCATTTTGACTTTACTATACCGTGATAGGCATGTGTCTAGTTTCAGTCTTTGGCATCTGGAAAACCAATTTTTCCAGCATAATTTTTAAAGAGGCTGTCTTTCTTGCAGTGAACATGTTTGGCCCCTTTGTCAGAGATTAGGTGGCTGAGTGTGTTTGTAGTTGTATCTGCATCTTCTAATATGTTCCATTGATCTTCAGGTCTGTTTTTGTGCCAGTACCATGCTGATTTTATCACAGTAGCTTTGTAGTATAATTTCAAGTCAGGGATTGTGATGCCTCCTGCCTTGCCTTTGTTGCTAAGGACTGCTTTTCCTATTCTGCGTCTCTTCTGGTTCCAGATGAATTTTAAGAATGTTTTCTCTAGATCTGTGAGGTATACTAATGGTACTTTAATTGAGATTGCATTGAATCTGTACAATAATTTTGGGAGTATGGCCATTTTCACAATGTTGGTTCTTCCTATCCATGAGCAAGGAGTAGCTCTCCATTTTCTGAAATCCTCTTTCATCTCTTTTTTAAGAGTACTATAATTTTCACTGTATAGATCTTTTACTTTCTTTGTTAGATTGATTCCTAAGTTTTCATTGTTTTAAATGCTATTATGAAAGGTGTGGTTACCCTAATTTCTCTCCTAGTGTGTTTGTTGTTTGTGTACAGAAATGCTATTGAGTTTTGAGTGTTGACTTTGTATCCAGCTATGTTATTGAGTTTGGTTATTAAATCTGTAAGCCT
The DNA here is from genome assembly GCA_004027595.1 of Dinomys branickii. Classification (NCBI taxonomy): domain Eukaryota; kingdom Metazoa; phylum Chordata; class Mammalia; order Rodentia; family Dinomyidae; genus Dinomys; species Dinomys branickii. The sequence goes on along the minus strand of PVLD010010945.1, from coordinate 43,863 downwards.
TTTGGTGGAGTTTTTAGGGTCTTCTATGTAGAGTAGTACATCATCAGCAAATAATGATAATTTCCTTTTCTATCCTTATTCCTTTGTCTTGTCTACTTGCTCTAGATAAAATTTCCAGAATAGGAATGGTGATAGTGGACATCCTTATCTTGTTCCTGATTTTAAAGTGAAGGCTTTCAGTTTTTGTCTATTTAGTATGATGTTCACTGTTGGTTTGTCATAGATGGCTTTTTATCAGAGTGAGGTAAAGACCATTTATTTCAATTTTCTGTAGGATTTTTATCATGAATGATTTTGGACTTTTAAAATTTATTTTAAAAATAAAAGAAGAAAACATATTAACAAACAGACATCCATTTACAAAATAGCATAAGAACAATACAGACAATACAGAGTTACAGACAAAGTGGTAGGAAATTAAAAGCAGTTGTTGTATTACATATTGATATCTTCAAAGTGGTTTCTCAGGAAAACAAATGGAGACATGCAATAGTGATCAAACAAGAAATCATTAACTGTTCCTTTCAGTAAAGCAATAGAAGACAGTAGTACAACTGTTAGCTATCCTGTATATGCATACATACATACATACATACATGATTTCCCCTTCTTTCCCTGCTTCTTTCCTACACATCAGTTTCCCATTACCTTTGAGCATTTTCCTTTCATTTCATAATGTCTATCATACCTCCTAGTTTTTATTCACTCTTTTAGGTTCTTACACTAGTGAGGAAATACATTGCTTATACATGCTTATACATGATTTATTTCACTTATGAGTATGATCTCTAGTTGTGACCATTTACCTATAAAGCCTCAAGTTTATCTTTCTTTATAGCTGAGTAATATTCCATTATATAAAAGTACCACATTTTTTTATCCAGTCCTCAGTGGGTAGACGTTTGGGTTGCTTACAAATTGTGCCACTATGAACATGGGTGCATGTATATCACTGTGATATGATGCTTTCAGATCTTCTGGAAAAATACCTAGAAGGGCAATAGCTGGGTTGAATGGGACCTCTACACCTACTTTGCTGAGGAATCTACAAATTGATTTCCACAGTGGTTTCACCAGTCTACATTCCCACCAGCAGTGGAGAAGGGTTTCTAATTCTCTACAACCTCACCAGCATTTGTTATTGGTTGATTTCTTAATGATAGCCATTCTTATTGGGGTGAAGTGAAATCTCAGTGTTGTTTTAATTTGCATTTCTCAAATGACTGATGATGTTGAACATTTTTTCATATATTTATTTGCTATTTGTATTTCTTTATCTGAGAAATGTGTTTTCATCTCAGCTGTCCATTTTTAGATTGGGTCTTTGAATTTGGAGGTGCTAATGTTTTTTAATTCTTTATATATTCTACATATAAGACCTTTGTCTGAGGGACAGTCAGCTAAATTTTTTTCCCAATTTAATGGGTTTTCTCTTTACTCTGCTGCTGATTTCTTTAGATGTGCAGAAACTTTTCAGTAGGATGAGATCCCAGTTGTTGATTGAAGTGTTTCATGGGCAGTTTGGTTTTTGTTCATGAACTCTCTGCCTACCCCTATGTCTTCAAGGTTTTTACCTAATTTCTCTTCCAATAGATTTAGTGTTTCTGTTTTAATATTGAGATCTGTGATCCATTTTGACTTGAGTTTGGTGCATGGTGATAGACTTGGGTCTATTTTCAGTCTTTGGCAGGTGGCAAACCAATTTTTCGAGCACCACTTAGTAAAGAGGTTGTTCTTCCAATGAGTTTATTTGGCTCCTTTATTAAAGATTAGGTGGCTGAGTGTGTTTGTGGTTGTGTCTGTGTCTTCCAGTCTGTTCCATTGATATTCTCATCTGTTTTTTAGCCAGTACCATATTGATTTTATTACAGTAGTTTTGTAGTATAATTTCAAGTCAGGGATTGTAATTTCACCTGACTTTCCCTTGTTGCGCAGGATTGCTTTTGCTATTCTAGGTCTCTGGTTCCAGATGAATTTTAGGAATGTTGTCTCTAGATCTGTGAGGGATGCTGATGGTAGAATATCTTTTAGTATTCTTTGGAGGGTTGGTTTGGAGTTCACAAAGTTCTTTAGCTGTTGTTTATTGTGGAAATATTTTATTTCTCCATTAATTTTGAAGGATAGTTTTGCAGATTTTACATCAATCTGTGTTGCAACTTGTTTTCTTTCAGGGCCTGAAATATTTTACTTCAAGCTCTTCTAGACTTGATGGTTTTTGTTGAGAAATCTGCTGTTGAGTGTGGTGGCTTTCCTTCATAGGTGATCTGTTTCTTTTCTCTAACAGCTTTTAATATTCTATTCTTGTGCTGAATTTCTGGGCTCATCATTGCTATATGTGTGGGTATAGATTTATTTTGGCTATGGCTAATTGGAGTTCTCTATGCCTCAGTAGTTTGTATGTCTGATTCTTTTTCCATGCTTGGGAAATTTTCTGCTATTATTTCTGCAAATAGTCTTTTTATGTCATTTGTGTTGATGCCTGCTGTTTCAATGACACCTATTAGTCTTATATTGTTCTTCTTTGCCTCATCTTGCAGCTGTTGAATTGTCATTTGCTGGTTCCTTGTTCTTTTTAAGAGATCTTTCCTTTCATGATCACTAGCTGCAATGCTGTCTTCAAGGTCTGAAAGTGTATCTTCAGCTTTGTTCAAGTGGTTTTGCTAGCTTTTGATGAATTTTTAATTTCCTGGATATCTCTTTGAATCTGTTTCATGCATTTAATTCTTTCCTATATTGTTCACTTAAGGTTTCTATCATTGTTCTATGCTCATTTTTTAATCTGTGTCTTTAGATATGCTGAGCAAATCTTTCATTATTATTGTCATTTCTTTTTTTTTAACCTGAGAGATTATTTCTGATCTGATTTCTTCTACTGCCTGATTGAGTTATTTACTTACTTCAGTTGCTATCATTTCAAAAATTTCAGGTGTGTGACTTTCAAGCTCTTCTATGTCAATGTCTCCTGGACTTGTTCTGGGTATTGTAGAGGTACGAGATTGCATTATGCTCTTTTTTTTGTCATTTTCAGAGATCCAGCGATTCCCTAGGCCTCAGCCTCACTCCTAGAATAGTGTGGGAGGGGAGGGGCCTCGTCACTGAGGCTCCTGAAGCTATTGTCAGCATGGCTCCCACACTGGTGGGGGAGGGGCAAGGGGTGTACTGAGGCTCCCAAAGCTGTTCGGGGCTCAGTGTGGCTCCCACACCAGTGGGAGAGGTGTGGGAGGGCTCATCAAGGCTATCTGTGACTCAGTGTGGCTCCAGAAATGGTGTGGGGCTGGTTGGGCGTGGTCACTGAGGCTCTCAAAGTTGTCTAGGGCTCAGTGTGGCTCCCATACTGGTGGGAAAGGGGTCTCTTCTAATATATTTGTCTGGTTTCCATATGAAGGTAAAACTGGCCCGCCTCATAGCATGAATTGGGAAGAATTTTCTCTTCAGTTTTCTAAAGAATTTACAGTATGCAGAATCTTTTTCCTTTACGTGTTTGATAGAATTTAATCATTGAGGCCATCTGGGCCTGCAGATTTCTTTCTCTCTTTTTTTCTTTTCTTTTTTGGGGCCAGTTTACCATTAAGAAATCTGTCACTGTTATTATTTTTCCCTGATACTAGTATGTCTTGTGTCATTGTTCTCTGTCTGATTTCAGATTTTCTGTTAGTTGGTTTGGATCACTTTGTTTATGATAAGCCTTGGTGTGTTTTTCTTCTTTTTGTATGTGTTCAGGGCACTTTGAGTTTCTTGAACCTGTGAGTTTATAGTTGCCATAAAGTTTAGAAAAACTGTGGCCACTCTTGAGATATTTTCCCCTTTGTCCTTGTATCAGTCAGGGTTTACTAGAGAAACAGATTTAACACAAGATATACAAATGTACAAGAAATTACAAATTTGGCTTACAGTTTGTGGAGGTTTCAGTCCATACTTGGCTGGTTCTGAGGCAGAGTGGCACATGGCAGAGGGCAAACATTCATGGTGGCAGAGCACAGCAAAACATCCAGAGCAAAAGGGAGGAACTGCGGCAAAGCAGCCTCTTTCCTTCTCTTACATAGTAAACAGGCTACCTCCACCCAGGGGGCATGTAGTACTCACACAATCTCCAGGCTCTCCTCTTCCACAGACTCAGGATGTATACAAAGTAAGCACTGGCTTCCTGCTCAGTCACCCAGCCAAATCTCTAGACTCTCCAAGTTGACACAATGTATAAACCATAATAGTCCTTTATCTCCTGCTTTTTAAGGACTCCATTCTCATGCTTACTAGAATGGTTAAATTGTTGCACATTTCATTCCTGTTCTTTCACTCTGTGTTTTAATTCGAGTAGTTTTTGTTCTATGTCTTCAAAGTTCACCAATCTGCCATATCTAATCTGCTGTTCACCCCATCTAGTAAATTTTCATCTCAACCTTTAAGATTTTGATATCTAAATGTTTAATCTGGGTCTTTTAACAATATCTTTTATTTCTCTACAAATTAACCTATTCAATCTTTAGTTTTACAGAACTATATTCTGTGGAAATGTGGAAGCATTAGAATAATACCTCAGTTCATGAGCACCTCTGTTTGCAAACAGTTCAGTTCATGAGCAGAAGCATTTGGTCAAATTTTGCTTACATTTGTGAACTTAACATTGGGTGACAAACATGACCACAGCCATCCTTGCATGAACATGAATATGACCATCTTCCTGGCTCTGACATGTGGCTGTGACTTCCTCTAATTGATATCACAGCCACAGAAAGACCTGTGCACAGTTACTGTGAAGCTTTTTTGTGTGCTTTTTAGCATATACAGTACTGTACAGTATTATTGAGTCCATCATGGCCCAAAGAAAGTGCAGAGCAGTAATGAAGGTGACAAAAATGTGCAGAGAAATAATGGCAAGAATAACCGCTGAACTGAGGACGGAAGTTGTAGAAAAGCTTCAGTGTGGTATTTGGATGACTGATCCAGCCTCACAGTACAAGATGGTCAAGTCGATAATCTACGCTATTTTGAAGAGTGAAGATGCCACCAGCCAGGTTTGGTGGCACACACTTGTAATCCTAGCACTGGGAAGGCTGTGGCAGGAGGGTTACCTTGAGTTTGAGGCCACCCTGGGCTACATAATGAGTTTAAGACCAGCTTGAACTGGTACTTTATATCAAGACCCTATCACAAAACAAGATAAACAAACAAACAAAAAACCACATCAAAGTAGCTGCTGTCGAGTTAAGATGTTAACCAAGCAGAGGACACAATGCTGGAAGAGGTGGAAAAACTTTTGTTTGTGTGGTTGAATGAGATACAGCTGGCAGGTGATAGTGTTAGTGAAGCTATGCTCTGTGAAATAGCCAGGAAGTTGCACAGTGATTTACTGCATGAAAGCCCATCTACAAGCGGAACAAGTGAGGAATTTAAAGCCAGTAGCAGGCCAGGCATAGTGGTACATGTCTATTCCCAGCACTCAGGACACTGAGGCAGGAAGATTGCTACAAGTTTGAGGCCAGCCTGGGCTACATAGTGAGTTCCAGGCTAGCCTGAACTATATAGTGAGACTAAAGGATGGTTTGATAAATTCCCCAGGAGAAGTGGCATCCACAGTGTGTGATAAGACAGGTGAAGCTTCCAGTTCTGACAAGGCCACTGCAGAAGCATATAAGAAAGAATTCACAGAACTCATGGACACAGAAAGACAAGTTGCTCAAGTTTTCACCTCCAGTGACACGGGGATCCTCTGGAAGAAGATGCCAAACAGAACTTATGCAGGAGGCACAGGCACTGCTGGGACACAAGCCCAAAAAGGGCAGAATGACTCTTTTGCTGTGTGCAAAAGCAAGTACCAATCTGAAGATTAAGCTACTACTGGTGTACCATGCCCAGATTTGGGGGTAGTTCTTTTCATCTTATTCTTAAAATTTGCTAAGTTTGGGGCTGGGATGTAGCTCAATTATTGAGCACTTACCTGGCGTACACAAGACCCTGCTTTAATCTCAGCACTGAAGAAAATGTTTTTTGTTAGGTTGAACCAAAACAACGTTTAGTTAAGGGCAGTGGTGGCAAACATATGTGCACACATGCCACAGCAACCTGCAGAGTCCTAGGCGCAGAGCCCAGCTCAGCCAGCATCGGCCAGCACAGAGGACAGTGTACAAAAGCATGCCAAATGCAAACTTGTACCTTTCAATAAAAAGCTCTTTGTATCATTGAAAGCTCTGTTATTGTGTTTTTCTTTTAAGACAAAAGATATTAATATATGAGTTGTTTTTTTCCTAAACTAAAACCTTAATATTCAGGTTTAATTGCAGTGGTGGCGCTTTCCGATGAACAAGTGCAAGGTTTTGGGTTGCAGTTTGGGCACTTGATCTCTGAAAGGTTCACCATCACTAGTTTAAGGATAATAGCATTCTACTCCTGGGGGAAAACCTGTCTGAGTACTCTACCCAAAGCCCCATGTATGACATGCTTCCTGGGCTGGTCAGAGTGGCCGCTGTTCATCTCTCCAGTGCTGTTAGCTGGTTCTTTCCCCAGCTATGGGAAGTCTCCTTACATGTACATACTGGTCAGCACCCTGTTGCATTTCTTGGAGCACTCTGCACAGATCCTAGGTTTTTCTTTGTGGCATGTTCTCCACTGTAGCCAATGTGGTCTTTCTAGATTTCAGCTCCATCTGCTTATATCAGAGTCTATCAGACTTGAATTTGGTTCCCCCTCCCTGCACTTTGACAAGTCAGAAGGAGCAGATAAAGTGACATCTGCTCCAAGGCCAGGTTTTAGAGGCTTTGAGTACTGCATGAAAGAGTCAGGACTCAATCCTCTAAGATATGTTGAAACTGTATTTCAGGAAGATACAGTGACATGAACCAGTCCTTGCTGAATAGGTTAAGCAATGGTAAGGGAGGCTTAATTTGCTGCGAGCCCACAGATCATTGCTCTTCATCCTCACCAATAAATAGACCAGGATACTGATCAAATTGCTGCCCCTCTCAGTGGCTAAAGATGATTTCTTTAGAAAGTCCTCAGGGTAACCAGTGACGAAAGAAAGATTCACCCTTGCTTTGGCTTGATTTTCCTGTAAAGGAGAAGGATCAGAGAGCCAGGCCTCCATTCCCAGATGAGTCACCAAGGTGTGGCCAAAGGAGAGGGGATAGGTAGTCATTGTAGGGCTTTGCTTCTCCAAGCGTGGTCTTAGGCTCTCAGGAGTGCATCAGGAGGAGAACTTCTCAGAGTATGGATTACTCAGCTCCCCTCCGGCCCTACTGTCAGAATCTGCACTGAGTAGAGCCTCAGCTGATCCCTTTGCTGGTTCATGTTTAACCAGAGCAAATGGTTACATATGCCCTCTAGAGGCTGCCCAGCAACTTGCAGGGAGTTTGAAAGCATTTTCTCCTTGCAGGACCTTTGCACAGAACTGCAGAAACATCGAACATTTAAACCTCAATGGGTGCACAAAAATCACTGACGGGTAAGTATGAGGGTGAGTGTGGGGACGAAGTGGCTAGGGGAGGGTTGGGGAGAGAAACACGGTTGAAAGTATCTTTAGTGCACCTGCTTTTTTTCAGCACGTGTTACAGCCTTAGCAGATTCTGCTCTAAGCTGAAACACTTGGACCTGACCTCCTGTGTGTCCATTACAAACAGCTCTTTACAGTGCATCAGGTAGGAGTGCCTGCTGTTCATGGTCAAGAAGATACCAAAGTGGTTCTGGTTTGTCTGAAGCTGCCCTCATGGAACCATTAGAGCAGGAAACTGGAAGCACGATGGATCCTAGGACTGCCTCCCTCTCAGAATTTCTTGTGATGTCCTAAATTCAATGTTGGTAATACATTTTCTGGAGGAGGTAATACACAGAAGTATTTTCCCTTTCTTGTTTTCTCAGTGAGGGCTGCCGAAACCTGGAGTACTTGAACCTCTCTTGGTGCGATCAGATCACAAAGGAGGGCATTGAGGCGCTGGTGCGAGGGTGCCGGTGCCTGAAAGCCCTGCTCCTGCGGGGCTGCACGCAGGTACCCAAGCATCCATACAGCTCTTGTCTTATGTGTCAGGAAAATTGCTGTAACCTAGATTTTGTCCTCTTCCGCTTTCTCTGTCTGCTCAGTTAGAAGACGAAGCCCTGAAACACATCCAGAATTACTGCCATGAGCTTGTGAGCCTCAACCTGCAGTCCTGCTCAGTAAGTAGCATCTTTCTGGAGCAAGGCCTGCCCTACATGCTCCACGGGAGTCTCGGCGGCTGTGCCCCAGCCCTGCACAGCAAGGTGGTTGGCACACAGCTGTGTCGCCACAGCCAGATTTCTCTCCCTAGGTCTCTATAGTGTCTGTGTTATCATGAGATGAAAGAAAAACAAGGTGGCGTCACCAATATAAAGCCACTGATACCTGCCCCCAAAATGATGTGAATGTGGTCTTGATTTTTTTCAGAGTATTGAGGCAGATATTAGAAATGCTAAGAACTTGCCACTGGTTGTTAGACCTGAACAGTTCATGATATGATCTCAATTTCTTTTCTTTTTTTTGGTAACTTGTAAGTGGGAGCGTGGTGGTACATGTCTGTAATCCCTGCATGTGGGAGGCTGAGGCAAGAGCATTGCCACAAGTTTGAGCTCCGCCTGGGCTACATAGTAAGTTCAAGGCCAGCCTAAACTATATAGTGAGACCTTGTCTCAACTCCCACATTCCAAAATTAAATAAATACATTGGGGATTATAACATGTCTAATTTTGCAGTGGATGTGGAAATGCTTTGAAAAATAAAGGGCATATGCAAGAGCAAAGTAACATTTTCATTAGGACATAGCCTATAAAAATGCTTGGTCCTTCTTCAGTGCTGTGTAGAGGTGGATTAAGTACAAAGGATGCTTACAGGAACCCCTGGGTTTTTCAAGTGAAGCATAGGTTTTGAGAAAGTAAGAGAAAGCTGTTGGATTTGGCTTTTAATGAATGAATCTTAGATCTGTGGAGTCCTTGATGGTGAAAGAAAAAGCAAACTACCTTCTGGATAAGTTTTAACTGTATGGACCTAGGAACTGTTCAAAAGCAGAACCTCAGACTTCATGCAGGGTAGCATTGGCAGGGAGCTTGAAGTCTAGTATAGATGTGCATGCTTATTTCTACATGAAGTAGTATACTTAAGTGAAGATATTATTTTGAATCTTAATGACTTAATAGAATACTAAGGCATTTATCAATAACTGATTTAATTTTCCTATTCGCTAAAACTTAAAATATAAATTTACATGTATGTAGTTTATATGGTGACTGTTTAAGGTACTAATCTATAGACAGGCAACCAAATGTTAATACATCATTTAGCTCAGCAGGTCCTCTTGAGTTCTTCATGTAATCTGATGCTTTATCATCGGGAATTTTTCCTTGAAAAAATCAATTTTAAAAATTTGTTAAATTGTTTTTTCTACTTTTATTAGTAGTGTTTGCAGTACATAATGATTACATTCACTGTAGGGGATTGGTTCAAACTCTTGAGAATAGAAATGGAATCTTAAACTTTTACTTTCTCTTAGTAAAGCTAGATCATGTTAAAGCTATGCGGTAATGCAAGTACATGTCTGCCCTCTACTTCTTAATTTATTAGGAGAAAGTGATAGTAACTGGCAGCAAAATAATCAAGCAATTAGTAGATCTCATTTTTCTGCTGCTTCTTTGTGGTATTGGTTTCCTCTAGCATTTTCTCCTGGACTTTCTTTCCCCAGCGTATCACGGATGAGGGTGTGGTACAGATATGCAAGGGCTGCAGCCAGCTACAGGCCCTCAGCCTTTCTGGGTGCAGCAACCTGACTGATGCATCCCTGGCAGCCCTGGGTTTGAACTGCCCAAGAATGCAGTGAGTATGGCTGAGCAGGAGGGATCTGGATGAGCAGAGAGGGTAATGGGGTGCTGGGGTAGCTTAACTGTAGGGATGTACTTAGAATAGGAAGCCCTGCACTGAATTTCACAAGACAGAGAAAGAGAGAGATTGAGGGAGAGAAAGAGAGAAAAAGAGAGAAAGAAAAAGAGATAGACAGAGACAGAAAAACAAACCAAGCAACCAACCTGGCCAGAAAACAGGTCAAAATTATTACCGTAAGGGAGTGTGTAACTATGAATGTTATTTATGCATTTTCTCCTCATGAGCAGTGGGTACCTGGGAATTACCTGCCTGTCACTGCTATAAACTCTTTAAAGTTCCTGTTGGGTAACTCAGGATTTTAATAAATACAGGAAATCTACTTCATGATGACTTTGTTAATATTTATAAAGAATGTTCTGGTATAGGGGGAAGATTCCTGGATTTACTGTCTGTGTTAAGATAAGACTGTAGGGTTTGGGGCAGGTTGCATCCCTGTTCCTCATCTGTCCAGTAGGGATAGTCTTTGTACTTTATAATCCTTAGAGTTAGAAGCAAAAGTGTGTCAAAGAGCAGAAGAAGGTCAAGAGCGTATATTGTAAAGTGTGCATTTCTGTTGTTAACCAGCTGATACTTTTCTCTCCCCGTCATGCGCCCTTCCAGAATTTTGGAGGCTGCTCGATGCACCCATTTGACTGATGCAGGCTTTACACTTTTAGCACGGGTAAGGGATAGGTTTTTGAAAATAAAACTAAACTGTAATCCAGTTCCCTAATTCAAAAACTTGAGGTGTCCAGGCATGGTTGTGCATGCCTTTAATTCCAGCACTTGTGAGGCTGAGGCCGGATGATTGCCCTAAGTTCAAGGCCAGTCTAGGCTACATAGTGAGTTCAAGGCAAGTCTGAACTACATAGTGAGACCCTCTCAAAAAAAAAAAAAAGACTTCATTTGGTTTGGGGTGCAAAGAGCTAGCTTCAGGTAACACAAGTGCAAAGTCAAAAAGGGCTCCAGGGATGCGCTTTACACTTTTTGCAGTGGACCAGAAATCTAGCAAGACCCTGTGGAGGATTCTGGAAAGGCCTGGGCCTCTCACTTGGGCAGGTGGCACCACCCTCAAAAGAGCCTCTTCCCCAATGGGAGACACTTTTCCCACATGGACCCCAACCTGACCATACTGCATCTTCCTCTGACTGGGCTAGGGCTCTGCCTCTGCTCTGTTTTCAATACTGCTTGTGAACACAGACCACCAGTCACCCTTTGGGCCCCTGTGGGGTGGATTCCAGGAGCCTGTGTCCTGGGGATGCTGATATACTCCTCTTTCTACCCCTTTCCTTCCCCCGCGTGTGGCTGAGTGCCCTGTTCCCATGCCCAGTGGTTAAATTTTACCTGTTGATGTCTAGGAGCTGCTGGGAAGGTGTGGGCAACTCTCTCCAAGTTGAGAAAAAGAAATGTAGCCAGAGTAGTCCTGTACCTATTCCCAAGCTGTCTGTGATTCAGAGGGCACCAGCTAAGAAGCCCTGGTTCACTGGGTACTCCAGGAGCAGGGCATGCTGTTTAATGGAAGAGGACAGGACCCTGGTCGGTACTCAGGGATGGAGTGAGCATCCAGGGAGCGCAAAGCAAGTGTGTCTCTTTCAGAATTGCCATGACCTGGAGAAGATGGATCTTGAAGAATGCATCCTGGTGAGTGGACTCCCAGAGACCCTGAAGGGTCTCTGTTTTCCCAGGGACACAGACCGCCTGTGGTCTCACACCTTGCTCAGTGTAGGGGGTAGGGTTAAGCCCTCTAGGACCACAGTAGTGGGATGTGTAAACTTGTGGACATTCCCAGTCATCAGACAGAACTATTGCAAATAAATTCAAGACATCTCCTTCACTTACCAAGCATTAAAATGAAAAAGGCCTCCTTTATTTTTTCATAGAACTTGAAGGAAAAATAAGCTTGCATGTCCAGTGCTGAGGTGATTCCAGAGAGGAGACTCCAAGGAGCTCTTGTTACTCCCTCCTTTCCCCTCCCCTCAGGGCCCCTCAAAGGACAGTTCTCCGTCTCCCAGAGCAGCCAGATTTGAGTGCTGGGGAGGACATGCACTCCCTCCCAGCCAGTGTGTTTGGACGCGTTTTTAATTCTCGTTTTGTACCTTTTGATTCCCATGTTCAGGAGAAGCCAGGGTTAGGTACAATATTAAGCTCTGGCATAGAAGCCACACTGACACAGCATGTTTTTCTCCAGATAACCGACAGCACACTCATCCAACTGTCCATTCACTGTCCTAAGCTGCAAGCCCTGGTGAGTGTTTATAGTTTTTTTGTGACATTATTCATCTCTTAGAAATGAAAGGACCCTCCAACCACAGCAAAAAACAGTGAGAGTTCTCATTCTTTAAAGGTGGTTTCAGAGATCTCCTAGTTGGGCTCACTTGATAGCAAGGCATCACATCTGAATGTTACTACTCTAAGATGGGGCATGAACCAGGGAGGGTTCACGTGATCACCACGATTGTGTCCATGCTCATCTTGTCAGGCAAGGAGTTACCATGTCAAAATGTTATATCCAGCACAAAGGGTTGGGAGCACCCTTGTGTTACATTTGCATTTCATATCTGTACATCTATAGAAGTCTGAATATAGCTGAGTGTGGTGGTGCACACCTGTAATCCCAGCACTCAGGAGGCTGAAGCAGGGTTGCTGTGAGTTCCAGGCCAGTCTGAACTGCATATTGAGACCCTGCCTCAAAAAGACTGACTGACTGACTGATAGACTGACTAAATAAATAAATAAATGTGAATATATTCTTGGATGGATATTTTATATATGAGGCAGACCTTTCCACATTTCACACCTGTCTGGGATCCTGTGGCAGGGGCCCAATCACCATCGAGCAAGGCCATGCGCAGGAATCTCTGCCATTCCCATGAGATGGGAGACCAATTTATCAGTGAAGAAACTGAGGCTGCAGGCAGGGAAGGGTCTCGTTCAGAGCCGTGTGCTGTCCAAGCCCCCGCTTCCTTGGCCTCCCCTGGCTCTCGTCCTCCCACAGCCCTGGGGGTACACAGAACACCTGTCTCTGAGGGAAGCGTCCCCTCTGTCTTCTCTGAAATTTGCTGTCTCCTCAGGGGCTGGAATCCTGTGACGCTGGTAGAGCATCGTTTGGGTCTGAATTCCTTTTTCTCAGCGACTTTCCTTCTTTCTGCAGCCCTTTGGGACACTCTTCTCCTCAGGGACAAGTGTGGCTTGGCTTTGGATGCTTCTGGAACAGTTTTTAAGATTTGGATCTGATTTCAGATGTTAGTCAGATACACAGCCACATCAAACGACTCTGTGCAAATTACTATATTTCCTTCTAAATATTGCAAATAATTCTGTTTTTAAGCCCCAAATTGGTTCAGGTCTGGCTTTGTGATGGATAGAAACACAGATGTGCTTTCTGCTTTTTTTTCCTTCTCTCTCTTTTAATGCTTTCGGCTTTGACCTTCCCACTCATCTTTCTCCTAAGGCCTTCAGCCTTTCAACAATTAGGGGCATTTTGGAGCCCAGGGCTTTATTTTCTCCTTTACTGTTTGCCTCTCCGCAGCCCCGAGGGCGCTCTCCGACCTCTTGCAAGATGCTTTGGACCTGCGCCCCGTTCATTGGTCTCCACGGGACCCATTGGGGCGGAGGTAGCAAAGAAAGCAGCGGGCTGCAGCGGTGCGGGTGCGAGGTCCCCCCCACCGTAGGGCAGTGTCCTGCAGGTGGGTAACGTGCTCCCCGCAGGGTTTCTGCCTTGTCCATCTTGTCCCCTGTTTTTGTGCAAGCTACAAAAAAGGGATGCAAGGGCAAAACAATAAGCTATCATAAAAAAAGAAATCTAAGGTAAGAGCAACCTGTGCCCCCCAAAACAATTATTAACAGAAAAGCTCGGAAACAATTGCAGTTGAAAACTTCACTTTTGAGACCCTAATAGCCAAGGCAGAAAAAGGAATTTCTCTCGGCTGCATTCTGCGGCTGCTGTCCATCTCACTCACCCCACAAACATTTCTTGAGGACGGCCACATGTCAGGCCCTGGTCTAGGGCTGGAGAATACGATGATTCATCAGGAGAGACCAGCTTTATCCTAACTGTGAAGCTTCAGAGGATCCTTGTTGAAGGGGTTCCCAGGAGCACGACCCACTCTGATCATGGGCAGTAAGACGGAGCCTCTTTCAGCCTCCAGCAGAGCCGAGGCTAGCAGAAGTGCAGGTTCCCTGAGACGTGCTTGAGTGCTACAGTGGGTTGCGTGGCAGGCGATCCCCAGCCCAGAACCGCAGTGCGTGGAGATGGAGGTGGCGGCCAGCACGGCCTCTGCCCTGTGTGCCGCGGAAGCACACGTCTGTTCGCTGCCGGCCGTGTACAGGGGGAAGTGACCCCAGAGTTGCAGCCTTGACAGCGCCCACCTGGCCACCCAGGCACAGGCTGCTACATCCACAGAACCCACCTGGGAGCCAGGGGAGGCAGTGCTGTAGCTGGGGCCTGAGGGTGGGGCGGGGCTGCATCCTGCATGTTGAAATGAGGCTTGTGTCTTTCACTAAGAATCTGCAAGCAGGAAGAAAACGGCAAGTGACCACTGTGGAGAAGCCAGGCGACTACTGCAGCTCAGCGCCTCACCGCGTTTCCTGTACACTTGCGGGCGGGCGGGCGGGCAGGCGTGTGTGTGTGTGTGTGACCGTATGTTTAGAAGTCAGATACACAACTGCAAACAAGGGCGCCCCAGATTAAAAAGAATGTAAAGCAGCAGGACCTGGAAGACCTGAAGAGGCACGGGATTTGCTCAGAGGCGTTAAGGACCTTGTTTATTACTGGAGCCTTTAGCTTGAAGAATATGCCATCTGCGTGTTGTAATGGTTATAGTGGGAGCTGTTTCCTCTTAAATACCACAGCCAATTTTGAGGGTTCTAGAAAAAAAGCCATTTTGCTATGTACCTTACTAGAAACTATTCAAGCATAATTTTAGCAGTCTGTTAAAGAAAAAGGGATATGGCCCAAAACCAAGCTTACTTTCTTTACTGTTTTGAGATTTTACTTTTCATCAAGGTTTAGTAAAACACCATGATGTACAGGAAACCAAGACCATCAGATGTCCATACAGGAAACCAAGACTGTCAGATGTCCAATCAGTGACCCTCTCTTTGCAAGGGTACACTGTGGCAAGGCCACACATCACCCAGTTGTTCAGAAGCCTGACCCCAGGTATGAGAAGACCGTATTCAAGCCACTGCTCACTGCTCTAGAGGAAAGGATAGTGTGTAGAACTTGGTGATATTTAGAAGGATGTTTTCTCCAATTTAAAGTGGAAACATTGAACAATTTGAAAATAACTGTAGAAAATAGAATGTATGTTTTGTTTGGTCTCATGTGCTGATGATCTAGGCCAGGGCCTCAGGTATGTGGGTTAAGTGCTCAACCACTGAGCAGCACTTCTAGAATGTTTTCTAGTCTCCGCTTCATGCCCGTCTGACCAGCATCTCCCACCTTTCTACTCAGTCAGCTGCAATAATTTTGCTCAAATGGAGCCCATCTTTTGTCAGTCACTTTCCCCCCTTCCTTGCCATGCAGCCTGAATTCTGTTGTCAGTTATTAAAGCTCTCCCTTAATCCTCAAGATTTAGCTTCCTCTCAGCAAAGCTTTCATCCCTAAGTTTCACTGTGACCCTTGCTGTTGAGCCAGGTCTGGAAGTAGGAGCTAAGGGTAAGGTGAGAAGAGCCTGGGACATCTGCAGAGGAGCTGGGCTGAGTTCTTCCCCAGCACTGCACAGCCTGGTTGGATCTTGGGGGGCTGATCACAAAACCAGCATTGGAACCTTGGGGTTGCTGTGCAGGAGACGAGACCCTTTAAACTGGAATATGTAGTCATTTGCATGTAACATTGATACAATTAAGATCTGTACGCTCTGTTCTACTATTTTTCTATTTTCCTATGCCTATTCTTCTCAGTCTTATTTTTGGATCAACCATTTTTTAAAATTCTGTTTTATCTGTTAGATTTTTAGCCATGTCTCTGTGCACTGATTTTAGTGGTTTTACTTTCATCTTAGATCTGTTTTTGCTTTTTCGAGACAGGATCTTGCTATGTGTTTGAGACTGGACTTGAACTCACTATGTAGCCCAGGCTGGCCTCAAATTCATAGCAGTCTTCCTGGCTTGGCCTCATCCCTAGTGCTGGGATTACAGGTGTCTGCTACCTTGCCTGGCTTAGCCTTAGATCTTAAAAGTTCTTTCGTAAACTCAAGGCAGCGTTTGAGTTAGACATTTCTCACTGGAAATTTGGAAGAAATCTGGGATTATGATTTAGACCTTCAAATCCCTGAGGGCAGAAAGATCTCCCTTTTCACCACAGCATCAACAGCCTGGTGAGAGAAAGATACTTTGGATTCTCTTTGGAGCCCTTCTTTATTTTGGTACCAGGAATCAAACTCAGGACCTTGTGCTTGCCAGGCAGGCGCTGTGCCCGAGCTGCATCCTGGCTCCAGGTTCCCTGTGGGAGCCACGTGAGACATAAAGAAATCCAAGTCTTGAGTCAGGCAGTCGCTGCTGTGTGCTGACAAGGCCATCCACACAGCTGTGCAGCTCAGGCCCCAAGAACGGCAGCACCCCTCAGGAGGGCGCTGGCTATCCCCCCCGCCCTGTCACAGCTCAGTTACCCAAAGCAGCTGTGGAGGGGAGGGAGCAGATGAGGGGCCCTACATCAGCACTAGCAGCCCCACCCCAAGTTCCCGTAAACCACCCGCAGCACAAAGCCACAGAGTCCCCCTTGTTGGAGCAGATCTTAAGCGAAGATTCAGGACTATGGAGAAGAGGAGAACATCTAGATTCCTCACGCCATCGCTCATAGCAGCTTCAATAGCAAGTTGCTTGGATTTTTTTTACATCCTAGTTCAAATTCCATTCTGTTCCTGGCTTCGTTTAGGGAGTACTGAGAGGGTGTGTGACACGCCATACACACTTCTGAATTTTTTTTTTTTTTTTGAGACAAGGTCTCGCAATGCAGTTGAGGCTGGCCTTGAGCTCACTTTGTAGCCTGGCTGGTCTTGAACTTGCAGTCATCCTCCTGCCTCAGCCTACCGAGTGCTGGGATTACAGGTATACAAAACCATACCCGGCCCATACTGCTGAATCTTAATAGACTCTCAGCAGCCTAGTGCAAGTGGGAGGAGAAGGGGTTTGCAAAAATAAGCATCATCCTTGCCCTGCCGTAAGTGCACTTCCTTAGCTTAAAAACGTTCCCTGTGCTTAGTTTTCTTCTTTTTTGAAATGGGGTTTCACTGTCATTGAGTAGCCTTGAAATCATGGGCTCCAGCCATTCTTTTGCCTCAGCCGCCCAAGCAGTTGGGACTGTACATGTGCGCCACAGTCCCCACACTTGCTTGCCTGATTTTTAATTAAAAATGCTTGAGCAAATGTCACCAGCAGAATCTGTGAAAGGGCAGCATTTTGTTGTATTTGCTGGAAAAATAAATACAAATTTTTGAAGAACAAATGCAAGTTTTGAGTCCCAGGAAAATGAAGTAGATTCCTCCTGCTGAGTACAGCCAATATCCCTGACGCTACATATAAAACAAACTTAAAGACTAACAGATCAAGAGACTGTGGCAGGACCAGTTGAGGACCTTGGAGCACAAGCAAGCAACATGGTAGTAAGTTCTCTGAACTTTGTTTTTGTTTTGCTTCATATATCCTAGGCTGGGTACTGTAGAACTGACGACCTAGAAATGCCAAAAGGTTCAGAATAAAAATTCTGAAGAAGAGCCTGTTCCATCTGGTCAAAGAATGAAGAAAGAAAATTTTTAGACAAGAACCAGTGTACCCAGCTGGGTGTGGTGGTGCACACCTGTAATCCCAGCACTCGAGAGGCTGAAGCAGAAGGATCACTGTGAGTTCAAGGCCAGCCTGGGCTACAACATGTGTTCAAGTTCAACCTGAATTACATAGCAAGACCCTGTCTCAAAAAAATAAAACCTCACTCTACCTACTACACAGAAAAACCTGCAGTACCATCCCCACCTCGGGCAGCAGAAGTCGAGTAGGGGAACTGGGAGTCTTGCATCACTGTAGACCACACAGGCAGCCTAGACTTAAGACCCCCACCCAAGGACAGCAAGGCACCTCTCCCCTTCCAGGTGAGGGCCACCTGGAGTGAGTCTGAATTGCCACCTCCTCCAGCCAGTAGCAAACTCCCAGCCTCATAGGGGATCGGTACTGCTGATTAGGAACTTCTACCCCTACCTGACAGTGACCAGGCAGCACTGCCCCTTCCACTGCCAGCACAGTGCCAAAGGCTGCCTAGTCAAACAGAAGATTCAGGCCGGGGGTGTGGCTCACAGGAAGAACACCTGCTTACCTGAACAAGTCCTAGGTTTAATTTCCAGACTGAAAAACATGACAGTCTCCTAACAATCAAAATATCCTAATAATAGAAAACACTCACTTAGCTAGATATTGTGAAACACACCTGAAATCCCAGCAGTAAGAAGGCTAAGGCAGGAGGATTGTTATTAGTTAAGAGTCCAGCCTGGCTTACATGGTGAGGCCTGAACTGCATAGCAAGACTCTGCCTCAAAAAGACAAAGAAAAGACTTATCACATGAAGAATAAGAAAAATCTGAACTTGTATGAGAAAATACCAAGATGATACAAATCTCAGAATCAGGCCAGGTGTGGTGGCACATACCAGCACTCAGGAGGCTGAGGCAGGAGGATCACTGCAAGTTCGAGGCCAACCTGGGCTACAAAGTGAGTTCAAGGCCAGCCTAAACTGCATAGCAAAACCCTGTCTCAAAAAGATAAAAAAAATTAAAAACAACAAATCTCAGAAAACTATGATAAAAATTTTAAAGCAACCACGATAAAAATGCTTCATCTAAGCAAATATGAACACACCTGAAACACAAAATATGTCATCAAAGAAATGGAACATATAAAAGAAGTATATGGACATTTATAAAACATATCAAAATAAAACTCAATGGATGACCTTAAAGCAAAATGCAAAGAATCCATACACTTGAAGTTACAGCAATAGAAATTACCCAGCCTAGGCAACAGAAAATAGACTGAAGAAAAGAAGAAAGGGCAGTGTCTCAGGGCCTACTGGAACTAGAACAAAAAATGTCACTTTCATATCATCAATTCCAGAAGAGAGTGGGGCTCAAGTCATGGCAGAAGATTCCCTAAGGCTGGTACAGGACAGTACGAAGCTAAGCAGGAAAAGCTCACGGACAGTCACACCAGTGCACATCACAGCCAAACCTGTGAGAAGTGAAGACAGGGAAAGGGCGGCTCCAAACCCCCTCGCTGGTGAACCCCGGCCTTGTGCTTGCTGGGCGCGCTCTCCCACTGGGCTACATCCCAGGGCCCAGGGAGAACTCGGAAAAGTGAGAGCTATGATGCGTAGACAGGAGGAGGAATTGAAATAATAGCAAATTTCTGATGAGGAACAATACAGGTAAGAAGGAAGCACAGCACTAGTTCCAGACCCCCGGTTGGTTTTGTGTAGTGTGACTAGGTTCATGGAAAGGAAACACCCCATGTTGTTAGGGTGGAGCTGAAAGGAGTCTTCCAGGCTCAGGCTCTAAGTTTCTTCCTCAGCTTTCCTTCACCTCTACATGGTGCTCAGCTGCCTGGTCTTCATGTTTTGTATCAGTCTCTCGGGTTCTTTTTTCACGTAGCAGGAAACTTCCCACCCATCCAGTAATTTGCTATTTGTCAAGAACTCACCAGTGGTCCAAATTACTAGGCATTTCTTTACCCCAATAAATATAGCAGCCTCCTGTTTTGCTTTCCAGTCTGTCCACTTGTGCACTGTGGCAGTCAAGGTGGTTTATTTTTTCAATTTTCACTTTTTTACAGAAAAGTGCCTTTATCACTGTTGTGTAGAGCAATGCATGTCCATAAATGGAATATTCCCAGAGTAAGCATCAACATTACCATGATCCCAAAGCTCCCTCTTGTCCTCTTTATCACTTAACTCAAGGGTAGTCTAATAGAATTTATTAGCTTTACCTGATTTTTTTTTCATTTATTGTTGAAATTCTATTAGTGAGTGAGTGAGTGAGTGAGTGTGTGTGTGTGTGTGTGTGTGTGTGTGTGTGTAAAAGAGAGAGAGAGAGACAGACAGACAGGATTTCACTATGTACTTCAGGCTGGCCTTGAACTCAGCCTCCGGAGGTATGCAGCACCACACCTAGCTTCTATCACATGTATAAATTCATCCTGTTGTATGTAGTTGTACATCGTTCATCCTCACTGCTTTACAAAATGGACATACCCTGATTTACCTTTTCTGTGCCCGATGTTCTAGTGTTTCCTAGTTTGGGGCTATTCCAGCCAGCACTGCTGTTCTCAGTTCACACATGCACGCACTGTAGTCAGATACCCAAACGGCCCTGACAGCACAGGGCTTCAGCTGTGCCACATCCTTACCAATACTTACTTTCCATCTTTTTCATTTTAGCAATTCTCAGTGGTCTGCAGTGATGCTGATTTAAAAACAACAACAACAACAAAAAACCCAAAATACATGTAACACTGCATTTCCCAATGACCTTAATTAAAAATAAAATTTGCTTTTATGGTCTGCACAGTTCAGCAGTCTGGCCTGGAACCTATCCATTTCCATTTGCATCCTCTTCCCACCTATGATGCTGACCTTCCTGAACTCTGCTCACCACTGTCCTCCTGCCCCCAGGCCGTGCTCCGGATAGGGTCTTAGCCTTTCATCACGTCTTCAGATACCAACGCAGTGGTCTGGCCCTGAGGTCAAATCCCACTATCGCGTGCTCTTGAGCCTCACTTCAGCTTCACTTTAATGGTCTCCTTAGTGCAATTTCATTTCTCAGCTCTATAATCTGGGCTCTACTGTGCAAAACAGTGTGTTTCTTCATCACTGCACACAACATAGCCTGGCACAGAGTTGCAACTCAGTACTTCTGAAAGAAAAATATGACAGGAGCTTAATGCAGTGTCTTTTGCCTGTCAGAAACTTTTGTTAGGCAGAATATTGTATTTGATATGCACTGAGGAAAACTGTCACATCTGAAACTATTTATTGATCAGGAGACCTAAGAGGACAGAAATGTCATTTGTCTATGTAAGTAGAACTATCTTCTACATCCTTCAGAGATGCTCAGTACACGTGTGAGTCACGGCAGTTTGTAGTTTTCTAGATGAAGGACATCAGAATCATGAATGTCACTTGCTTCCACACATTTGGGAGAATTAGGTATTAAAACTGCTCTCAAGGGTGTAAACTGAAAATTTTAATCTCTTTAGTCAAAAGGTCTCGTGGCAGCCTTGGGGCCCATGACCAAAGGGGCCCAAGGCTGTCTAGCCTTCCCTGCCTGGTTCAGCAGAGCAGATGGTAAACAATGCACTGGAATCTTAGTCTGGAAGGTCCAAGGATGGTGGGCTGGCCACCTCGGGAGGGTGTTTTGGCTGTTATCTCATGGGAGAAGGTAGGAGGGCAAAGGGCAGGGGAGAAAGAACTTGCAGCTTGGAGCCCCTTTTACAACTGTAATTAAGATATTCATGCAGGTGGCACTGTGACTAGACCACCACTACAACCTGCTTCCCAACACCATCACCCTGGGGATGGGTATTCTGCACCTGTTTTTTAGGGGACATTTTCTTACCATGACAGCAGTTACTCTGGGACACATTATAAGATAGGATCCCTACCTTCACTAGGCCTGGAGCCTTGCAGCAAGCATCCTATAAACCTCTTGTTTCAGAGCCTGTCCCACTGTGAGCTCATCACAGATGATGGGATCCTGCACCTCAGCAACAGTACCTGTGGCCACAAGAGGCTGAGGGTACTGGAGTTGGATAACTGCCTCATCACTGACGTGGCCCTTGAGCACCTAGAGAACTGCCGGGGCCTAGAGCGCCTTGAGCTGTACGACTGCCAGCAGGTCACTCGGGCAGGCATCAAGCGGATGCGGGTAGGTATGGGCCAGGGCCGCAGGTTTCACCTGGTAGTGACTGCTGAGCAACAAAGGATACACCAGGCATCAGTATCCATTGCCTCTGTTCTATCCAAAGCCAACTGTTGTGCAAACTGTCTGGCTTACACAGATGTCATCAATTCCATTGCTTGGACCCCACTCTGGAAGATTCAACTTGAATGAGTTATGTAAGGTGGAGGTTCCATGTAATCTGGTGATCAGCATCCACAGATGGACTTAGGTCCATTCCAGTTCATTGTGCCAATAAGAGACACAGTGAGGGGCCAGAGACACAGGTCAGTGGCAAGAGCGCCTCCTGGCAAGTGCACGGTCCTCAGTTTGATTCCCAGTAGCGCCCCCCCGAAAAAACTAGATACAGTGTAACAGAATGGCTTTGTTTCTACATATAATTTTCACCTACATCATTTGGAATTTGGTGTGTTTGCATTTGCACCCCCAAAGCAAAAAGGGCTAGTTACTACAGCCGGTTGAAAATGTGTCACTTTGAGATTCCATTTGTCTTTAGAAGGTAATGAGGTTGGATGGGGGGTGTGTGGGGCTGTAATAGCAGCAGCTCTAGTATTATGAACATAAGCCTTAAAATGCTGGGGTAAACACTACACCATTTTTTTCCTTCTATTTCCAGGCTCAGCTTCCTCATGTCAAAGTCCATGCCTACTTTGCTCCCATCATTCCACCCACAGCAGTAGCAGGAAGTGGACAGCGATTGTGTAGGTGTTGCGTCATTCTCTGACAGTTGCTGCTCAGGCCCAGGGGCAATAAAATGTCTCTCCCAGAGAAGACCAATCTTCCTGACTACCCCACTCTCACCTAAATCTGTCCCTTGGGAAAAAAAGGCATTACAGGTAAAAACACTGTCATGTGGACTACAGTAACTGGTGATAGTTCTCACCTTTATTTTGCTGTGATGCAATCAGATCAAAGCCTTGTGTCAGTAAACATTTGGGAAGGATAACCTCAGTGCAGTCAAGAGCACAAAAAACCCAGATCCCTTAAGAGATGGGTCCCTGTGTACAAGTCCTCCTCGGGCTTTATAGGCATCCCTCAAATGGACCATCAGTGTTAACACAAGCTGAGCAGGAAGAATAACCTGATTGTCTACCTAATCCTTAAAAGCCAATGGGCTACTTTAATTCACAATGATTCCATTTCGATTAGCAAGACTTTTTCACTTTAAAGATTAAATAATAACTTTATCCAAATGACTGTACTGCGAATCTGTAATGCCCGATAGTTTTATATGTAGATGCTAATGTGGAAGGCACGTTAATCAGTTTCCATGAGATACCAAAGAGGACTGCAAGCTGGTGGAGCAGGGTCTTCACCTTTCTAAGTCAGTTTGTCATAACCACTTCGCAGGACCAAAAACTAAACAAAGCCACTCAGTCTGTGTTTGCTGATGGGAAAGGGTAAGCTCTGGCATATGCACAGCACACAATGCCTTTTTGTTTAAGGACAAAACTACTTATGTCCATACCTTTTGGGAGACCTTGCAGAGAAAGAATTAAGGCTTTTTATGACTTTATTAAAAATGAATGGATGCATGCAGAATGGATGTGATTTTTTAAAGTTTATTTTAAAACTTTAGAAATCAGGCTTACACCAAAACTATTTAAAAGTTTTATACACTTAAAACTCAGATCAGTAAAGTGTTGGCACCTTTTAGACTCGCGGTGTAAATTACTATAGTGTTTAACAGAATTAATTCATATGATTTATTGCTATGATCTTATGGCAGACAACTCTGGGCAAAACCATTTTCCAAGTTCAGGCCTTCCCAATGTTATGAGATGATCTGTTATCTGCTGTGGCTGACTCTTGCTCTGTCCTGTCCACATCTGTGATCTTTATTCAAGATTAGGAACCTATTACCATCCTCACTGAACTTAGGTGTTAACAGTGGATGACCAGGCGAGCAACCATGACCCAAACTGAAGGGCCAAGAACTCATGAAAAGTAAAATTGCAAAAACAAGACAGGCACGGTAGCTCGGAAGGCTGAGGCAGGAGGATCATTGAGAGTTTGAGACCAGCCTGGGCTACAAAATGAGCTCAAGACCAGCAGGAACTGCACAGCGAGACCGTCTCAAAGACAAAACAAAACAAACAGCAAAAACAAGATGTTTTTAATGACTTCAGGAACAATTTTAGAAGCATTTTAAGGACACACTGTCTCAACTGCATTCTAGATAGAGAATGCAAATGTACACCTCCATATAATGACCTAGTGATATTATCAGTAACCATGGAAGGTCTGACTTTATTGCTTTCTGATATGCTCTAGTATTCTGATCTTAAACTAGTATGAATGTCATAGTTCTTAAAACAAATGTTTATACTACTGTTGGGGATTGGAAAATGACTAACGTAGGAGTAAATAATTGAGTAAAGATTATGGATTAGTTTCTATTAAAGAAATCAATGGCCAGAGCCATCTGCTCTCTGGGAGCTCGGACAACTCAGAACACCCATGACAGCTCCTGGGCTCGATGCCCAGTGACCCATGGCCTCACTCACAGAACAGGACACGCTCCTAAGAAACTGTCTTCAAGTATGGAACTGTTCCTGGAAAGACCTGTCCTTACTCATACTAGTTTTGAAAAAAGAAAGGGAAAACCACAGGAGCCTAATCTCTTACAACGCTTGGACTGGGATAGGCATGGGGCGCACACAGGGAATTCCTTGAGTCTGTGACACGAGCGAACACTGAGATTTTAAATGAGAGACACACCTTGCAAAACAATCAGAAAACATTTATTATACCGAAATGTGTACATCCTACTATTAAAAAAACAAAGTAGCAAATTTGCTGGTGCCATAATTTATTTAACCTGTTTCTCTGACAGACTATAACGTTCTAATGCCACTGGGTGTAATTTCAAGTCTGATGAGCTTGTATTTTTACCCAACGTCTAAAACCTGATTAAGATTTCAAAATAGCACACAGCATTAAATGACATTTACTGTTCCATAAATCATGAGTCTCAAAAAGGAATGCTAAATAGACAAGCAAAACTTTCTAAAACAATTAAGAGAAGTTCACTTCTTCCCCAAGTGACTTACAGAAACGTGGTCACACAAAAGCAAAGGGAGGACACAAGGCAAGCTCTTCTCCTACAGGTCCATAGGAGTCACAGGTATGTCCAAACCTGACGGAGACAGTGCTTCTTTGTAGAAGTAATTAGCCACCTTGATGAATAAACTAGCAAAGTGTTTACCCATGGGAGGGGCTTTGTCATCTGGGAAAGAATTCAAACTTAATCATTCCTATTTCCATCTAGGATCAGACAGTACATCCAAAGCTAAAACTGATGAGTTTAAATGCACAGAATGTTTAAAAAAATTCAGCCTTGATATACCACTGACTTCAGAAATGCTTTCTGATGAATTTTGGGACGCTCTGGGTGAGGAGATAAAAGCAATAGGAGGAAACAGTGAAAATAGTAGATTCCTTTTGGAAAAAAGTATGCTAGCAGACATTTGATTTTATGAGATGCACTATTTTATAGGAAAAAATTATTTGGTGTATTATTAAAAACTCCTAAATCACCAGAATATTTATCAATGATTGTACTGAAGCTCATTATTTGAAGTGGGACAAAAGGAACTTTTAGGGTACATTTTAGTGTTTATGATACCTAGTGTTTTCATGGATGATTTCATCTTGTTCATAATACAGATCCCGTAACACCAAGTCAGAAGCTATCAACAGTAACACTGTGTTCCTTTTTCTGTCACCAATTTCTAACATCTGGGGTAGGATTTTTAAAAATGCTTAAGAACAGGAAGGAATAGAGATGAAGAAGGGAAGGAAAATGAGAAAGAAATTCACAAGAGTGGCATAAAAACCAGAAACTAAAATGCTTTTGGAAGCAGAAGAAAAAAAAGTGTTTCAATAAAGCAGCAACAAAGCAAAAATGCAAGTCTTTGCACCTCTTAGGGTTTACACCGACCCTCTTACCAAGGTACTCCTGATAACGCCGTTTGCTTCAGTCAAATCCATCTTCCCGGCGCGGATCTTCCCCGGTCTGCGTGATCGCATCAGATGTACATGCTTAGACAGGATTCCTTCCAAGAAGGCGCTGAGCTGCTTACCTGACCACCACCAGTGGCCACATCAGCACAGCGTCTCTCTCTGCAGTTTCTGTTCTGGCTCCACAAATAGCACTGTCCCCCATCTCCTCCCCAGGTCTGCGTAAGGTTTAGGCAATATAAGCCAAACTGGCACAGAAAGTAAATGCCCACAGTAAGTGTTTACATTCATTTCCAAACCGCATACAGTGTAAAGAGCCAGCAAAGGCAGCTTCTGGGAACCACATAGACTGGCTTCTGCCAGAAGCACAAAGCTGTGCCTGCAGCGCGGCCTCCAGAGCCGAGTGCAGCTGTCCGACCCGCTCGCTCACATGAGGATGCTGGGCTTCGGCTGTGACCAGGAGGAGGTCTGCCTCGCATATCAGCTCATAAGAAAGGTCATCTTGTGTTTTCAATATGAAACATTTCATTCGGTAAAATCCAATCCCAAGACTCCTTGGATTCGGTCTTCACACACATTTAAGCGTGACTTTATTTGGTACTGAATATAGTTCAGTTGATATAAAAGATCACTTTAAGATTATGTGGATACCATCATTATTTTCAGCTGCAAAAAAAGTTTAAAAAAATTTTAAACCAGTCTTAGGAAATCAAACAAATTAAAAACTCTGAAATCTACAACCTCCACCCCAACTCACTCTTCCTTTTAGTGTGGGAGAGAGGGCTTTAAGACAGGGTCTTGCTATGTAGTTGGGATTGGCTTTGAACTCACTGCCCAGCCCCAGTGCTGGGGTTACAGGTGTGCATGCCCACACCCAGCAATGCTAACTCTTCAGTCTTTGCGTACATATTCCCCTATCAGACACTATGATGGTTATTCTTGAATGTCTGCCTGATTGGCCTGAGAGATGCCTAAGAGATCAGGAACGCACACTTCTGGAGTCCCTGGCTGCTCCTTCCCTGGCTCTTTCCATGTCTCCCTCCTGGCTGCCAGGAGGAGAACAGCTACCCTCTGCCATGAACTTCTGTTACGAGGTTTGATCCTTGGAGTCAGTCAACCACAGACTAAAACACCTGGAACCACGAGCCGCAACAAACCTTGCCCCTTTATGTGTGAATGTCAGGTATTTTGACCCAGCAGCAGAAAAACTGACCCAGAGTCATTCTGCTTTTTGAAGGCTTGCTGTTCTCCTATCGCTGCCCTACGCCCACAACTGCTTGCCAGTTCTGCAGGGCAAGGGTCCAACAAAACAAAGCGGAGGAGCAAGAGATGGCAACAGAACATGTGGCAGCACTGAAGACAGGGCAACGCCAACCTTATCATCAGTACACCAGTAACCAGGGGTGCAACTGTCAATGTATGCATCTGCTCTGGAAAACTTTCTGAGTTCCTCAGAAATAGAGTAGAAATATTTAGAATATCAAGTATGTATACAAAGATCCACCTCTCTCAATCACAAGGCTGAGAGTGTGACTCGGTGATACAGCATCCTGTTAGCAAGAGTAAAGCCCAGCACCAGAAAACAAAAACAAAAACCACCTTTTCCTGAGAGCCTTGGTAAACAATGAGAACCACTAAATGTATTCACAGACAAATGAAACCGTATGTGCCAATAAAGTCTGAAAAATAGCAAACTAATATTGGAGGGGAAATCCCATGTGTGACACCAGAAATGCTGTAGAGAACGTAACTATATAATTACAATATGAGTGTTCCTTTTTTAGACAATGTAAATTTTGCCAAGTAAACTTTTTCAGCTTTGAGAACAAAAGATTTCGCAGAAATGTGATAGGCTAAAGGTGTTTCTGAAAGTGGAAGATAAAGTAAGCCAGTTAAATCAAAATCCAGCCTTGCACATTATCTAATGGCACATGTAACATCAGGCCCAAAGGGAAATTGTAACTTCAACACTGTTTGGGGCCACTCCTTCAAGAGTGGCTACTACGAAAAGGTGACACATGACAACGTCCTCATCTAGGGCCAACTTTGGTGCTCAGACTGGTTCTTAAACTTTTTTATTTTTTTGTCTTTTTGAGATAGGGTGTTACTATGCAGTACAGGCTGGTCTTAAACTCACTTTGTAGCCCAGGCTGGCCTCGAACTTGCAATGATTCTCCTGCCTTAGCTTCCCAAGTACTGGGATTACAGGCGTGAGCCACCATACCTGGCCTATCTGACTTTTTAAATGGTCTATGAATATATAATTTCTTTCCAAATAATACTGCCTTTAAAAATACCTTCTCTCAGGGATATAGCTTACCAGGGCACAGTGCCTGCCTCACCAGTGCAAGGGCCTGATACCAAAAACCAAACCAAACCAAACCAAAAAAACCACAACAACAAAAACACCTCCTCTCTCTAACCCTTTAATACACCCATTCCAGTTTGGGCCCTCTTTCCAGACTGTCTCCCCAAGTGATCTTAATCACTTCAACAGCTTTTACTGTTGAGAGTCTACAGGCTTCCAGTTCTCTCTCAAGCCCAGGCTTCTTTAACTGGGTACCAGAATGGTACACTTTGCGTCTGCTTGACAACTCTACATACTAAAATGGAACTATTGTTCTGTCCCAATCTTTCTTTCTTTAGAGTCTACTACATGCCAGTCACTCTCAGCAAAAAACTAACAATCACAACTACTCCTCTGTCAAATGTGAGCCCAATAAAGGCCTTAACCTGTAAGGTCCCATCACTTTTCCCCTGGCCAGTATCTTCTGCTTTTGGCACCTTCTTATCTGTTTATAGAGTTGTAAAGAAAAAAAATCTGATTACATTACTCCTTTGTGTAAACAGCTTTACTAATCCCCCAAAGCATTTCAAATAAAATCTAAACTACTCTCCTCACTAGCTCTGCATGTCATGCCTGCCTCCAGCCTCAACCCTACCCTGCACTACACACACAGCTGCAGAGCAGCTGTATGGCCCTCCCCAGACCTTCACAGAAGCAGAGCGCTTTCCTTCCTGCCCTGGGACACCAGCTCCTTGTTTCTCCAGTCACCTCAGAAAAGCCTTCGGGGATATCCTGTCTGGAGTGGAACAGGTAGTTATAGCCTCTAGCCCAGGTGCCCTTTCTCCATAAACATCCCATACTTTGCTATTCACTTAAATAATTTTGGTAATTTTGTCTATGTGTGGCCAATTTTTGTTTCTTTCCCTACTAAAATGGAAATTCCATGGACTCTCTTGTTCAGGACTTACTGAGCTAGGCATGGTGACACATGCCTATACTGCTGGCACTCGGGGCTGACACTGGAGCATCGCCCTGAGTTCAAGGGCAGCCTGCACTACAGAGGAAGACCCCCATCCCCAAAGAAAGACTCACTGAGCAACCAGAACCACAGCACCTGACACAAACTGCTTCATAAAATGTCAGCTGGATGAACTGAGTATTTTCCACTCATCAAAGACTGACTCCTCTTCTGTATTTGCTAGTTAGTGTTATTACAACCACTAGAAATACCTGCTAATCTATTTTTCAAACGCTGTTCTTAGTAAAGCCAGCCTTTTCCAGAGTAAGCACACAAAATGGCTACTACTACAGGGACAGACTTCCTGAGCCCAGCACTTAAAGACAAAGACACAGACACACACACAGACACACACACATACACAGAGTACCTTTTACTGTGGAGAATAAAAAACAGCTCTCATCTTGAAAGTTCTGAACCATCTAGAAGAGTAAAGCAGATGTGCAATTATAATTAATATACAAATTTTTTTTTCTTTTGTCTTTTTGAGGCAGGGTTTCACTATACAGTTCAGGCTGACCTTTAACTCACAATGATCTTCCTGCCTGAGCCTCCCAAATGCTGGGATTACAGGTGTTTACTACCACACCTGGCTTCAACTGTTCTTTCTTAAATGACTAGAAATGATCTAAAACAGTGACAGAAATACCATTAATACATACTTTGTTACTGCACAAGTACACGATTCAGCAGCCAAACTGGCGGTTTAGCAAGGCAGCAAGAGACTGAACATCCACACCTGCCGTGACGGCTCGGCCCGGGGCTCATCCCCATCTGCCAGGATGGTCCCCGAGAGGGCTGGGCAGTTACTGATGGGACCCCTGGGGAGCACATGCTGCCAGGCTTGCGAGTAACTGCTCTCACAAAAGCTGCCCCCAGTGCTCTTCTGTTATTACTTGCTATCACTGACAGTGAGGCAGGCGAAGTTTTACTTCTGACCTTACCTGTTTTGTAAGGACAATTTAAAATAATGGACAGAAGAACAGACCCAATATCTTACCTCATCAAAACAGCCAGAATCTGCCACTAACCTTTGAGTCCCCTGGTAAGTGTCTAAATTCAAAACTGGCACGAGGCCAAAACAGTTTTCCCTGGCTTGTACACATTATCATTAGGATGCCTGAAACTTTTGGTTATAAATTCTTAACAAATTTTGATCCTCCAACTCTTTGAAAAACAATTCTCACAATTATTTGCAAAAGAGGTTACAGAATTTTTCTACAGTTCTACCATCATCTGTATAGAAGTAAATACCAGTGCAAAAGGACACGCCTGCTTGATTTACCTGATCACTAACAAGAATGTGAATACCAGTGGGACCCTGTCTGTAAACCTGGTTAATTTGGTGGAAAGGAATATTAAACACCAATGCAAGTTTTCGAGCAACTTCTGAGGCAACCATTTCTTCCAGGTAGATTGCATGATAAACTGAAAGAAAAAAGAACAGCGTTTTACCAATAACCTTTTTTTATCTGTGTCCTACTTGATCTCTGGGCAGAGTACACTTTTCAAAGTATCAAAGAAATAAATTCAAAAGTTACAAAAAGGAACAAATTAACATTTCTTCCTTACTATCGTAAGGATCTCCAAATACCACCTGAAAAAAAAGAATACATCATTTATCACTCTTACATATAATGTACTAAATATAGTCATCACTGTACAATGAGATTTTAATTTTTTATTTTCTATTTTTTCTGCAATGAATATGGAATTCATCTATTCAAAAATAAAAAGCAGTGTTGTAACCCTAGTACTCAAAACAAAACCCCACAACAATGAAGACTGACTACAAACATGGGGGATCTTCACTTCACCTAGACTGTGCAGTGGCTGAAAACCGGCAATTCACCAAAGTACCACTGAAATGTACACATCCAATGGATGGATTTTATGGTATGTACCTGAGAAAACCATTTTTAAAAAATATGTATTTCTGAAAATTTAGAAGAAGAACCCTAAAAGGGTCATGATTTTTGACCAGTAATCCTACTATTGCAAATTTATCCTAAGGAATAAAAGCATCTCTATACTCACCCCACACACAAATTAAAAATAATGTAGAAGATGCTAAATGAAAACTAGGATGGAAACAATGACGCCTGATTCTTCCTGACAGAAGTCCTAGCTTAGTCTAGTCAGTGTGTTTCTTCTATGTGTAACTGATCAGCTCACATCATCTACCAGTGCACACCTGCCGCGAGTCACATTCGTGTAGGTCTGTCAATCACTGGTGCAAGTCAGATGTGGACTGGGAATGTAGATGGTGAGGATTTTTTCCTTGTGTGTAGAAACCTTTGCTAATTATACAGTATGTGACTTACCTCTGGCAGCAGTAATAGTTTCTGCCTTTCAAAATACTATACATTCTTAACTTGGCTTTTTTTAGAAGACAGTGAGAGAGGGAGGGAGGAAGAAAAAGGAAGAAAGAAAGAAAAAAAGCAAGCAAGCAAGAAGGGAGGGAGAAAGGAAAATTCCATTTTATACGTGTGTGTGTGTGTGTGTGTGTGTGTGTGTGTGTGTGTGGAGCGGGGGGAGAGAGAGAGAGAGCGAGAGAGCGAGAGAGCGCGTGCACTAGGCAAGCGAGCGCTAGGCAAGCACTCTAATACTGAGCTAAAGCTCACTGTAATATTCTGAGACAGTGTTCCATTAAGTTGTCCAGGATGGCCTCAAACTTGCAACCTTCCTGCTTCAGCTTCCTGAGTAGCACAGTTATATGCATAAGCCCTGTAATGTATTTTTATTTTAAAAGCCATACTCGAGGGAGAGGTCAGACTTTTTATGTCTATGCTAATATAGCACTATATTGTATAATTAAGAAAAACCTCTCTCAAGATGACGTTCTCCTACTGCTTGGAAGGGAGCTAATGTGTCGGCAGTGACATAAGGTTGCAGTACCACACTCATGCCACACGCACTGTGCTGGCAGACATCTGCTTGATCAGTGTAACAATAACCCACAACCTGCAGACCAACTCAGATATTTGTTTGAGACAGGTCTGCACACCTAGGACTGTGACCCAGATGCCTCTTCATAAATATTTTTTAAGAGTTTCCTCTGGACAGGAGCTGTACTCAGTGGCAGAATGCTTGCCTAGCACATGTGAGACCCGGGGTTCAGTCCCCAGCACTGTGCGAAGGAGGGGCAGCACAGCTGGTTAGTTAGTAAAATGGAAGGAAAAGAAAAACACCCCTGTTTCCTTGTCAAGCCACAAATGTTATATTCATTATTTTAGTACATCTGAGATTTAAGTGGGAGAAGCCACCACAACTCTCTAAGCATTTCAAACAGTCTTTCATTTGTTAGGCATTTCCAGAATGAAGGGTCATACAGAAACGAGACCCCCGAGTGGCTGGAGTCACTGGGAAAGCCTGCTGGCACCCTGCTTTCCGAGGGCCTAGCCTAAGAGCAGCTGCCCTTACTGTTGTTAGACCTGCTACCAGCCACTTGGTGTCCTAACACAGCCTTCACAGGCAGGGGTTCTAGGCCCTGCTCCAGCCCTTCCTGTCTGACAGTCTCAGAAAAGAAGGGACAGAGAAGTGAGATGTTGTGAATACCTACCGTAAGGTGTCCCACTGCCACTCTCGCCCCCACTGCCTGCAGCCTGCTGCTGCCCTTGCAGCGGTGTGCTACTCGGCTGCTCCTGGCAGACATAGATGGTTAAGCGCGGCCTAACTGACCTGTAATCAGAAGAACCACTAGTGAGCCTAGGAGTGACAGCAGCCTTCACCTGTATACAAATGACAACTGCAGGAGTCTAAGTTCTAGTTCCTTACAGAACTTTACAAATGTTACTTCATTATTCAAAATAATTTACTAATAAAAATATAAAAACCACACACCTTACACCAACTATCACAGGTGGTCTAACATGATGATCCAGACTTTAAACCATTGAGATGGTCTGTCAGATGCTGGTAAATTTAAGTTTCAAGATTAAGCAAGTAATTTAAGATCAGTAAGATTCAACTGTAATGGAATTCTCACACAAGTCTAGAAACAGCAATGGATAGTAAATGAATCTTAAAAGCCAGCAATTTACAATTCTTATTTAAAGTCATCATTACAAGTTTACATTTTAAATCACTGTTTAATTAATAGTCATGACCTTGAAAACCAGATTCTGTATAGCTCACCTAAATTAGAAGTTTTGTTTTCTTGGCAACAAACCCAGTCGTCTTCAAGAAATCAGTACTGCCCATGTGCTTTGCTACCAGTCTTACAGTCTACCTCTGCCCTCATCAGTGCCTGCATCATATCTGGGCCTGCCCTGAAGGTGTACACAAAACAGTCTTCTTGTGAGCATGACACCGCCGATGCTCGATGGTGCACACAGGCACGTGCCAACCTAGCGTGGAGACACATTCTGCCCAAATCCCCCCACGCGAGCGAAGGTGCGTTCTTCATGCCAAACAGTCCACAATATTTTACCTTGACTTCAGTGAATTATAGAGCCGAATGCCATCGGCTGCACCACAAATTTGAACTAAATCCTCCTTTGTCAGTTTTAATAAGTCGGCACCTGCGGAAGAGCACAAAGTCTTCTCAAATAAATGGAACAAGAACAGATATAGCTGACTGCTTTATATGCATCTCTCTTTACATGGTCAAATGTACTTCAAAAAGGCAACAGACATACCGAATATACATATATACATGAACTCCCAAGAAGATACTCATACACATCTGTCCCTCAGAGCCAACAAAAATGCTGGCTTTTCAGTACCCTGTATCAAGAGGGAGCTGGTAAATCAAATCCATGAGTAGGACCTATCACAGGAACTTACTGCTAACCTTATATAGTGGCTGCGTATAAACGTGATTCTGACCCCAGATGAAACTTGAGATTATGCCGGGTGTGGAGGCACAGGCCTGTAATCCTGTAATCCTAGCACTCCAAAGCCTAAGGCAGGAGGATCGCTGTGAGCTCCATGAAGGCCAGCCTGAGCTTCATAATGAGTTCAAGTCCAGCCTGTATTATGCAGTGAGACCTTGTCCCAAAACATTAACAACAACAAAAACCCTTGAGATTGCCTAGAACAATGGATCTTTTTCCTTTCCTTTCCAATTTCCTTTCCTTCCCTTTCCCTTTCCTTTTCCAAAAGAGGAAATGGAACTTTATAGTTTGGGAACTTGTCCAAAGTCACATAATGAGGTGATGTGGAGGGCTTGGCTCTCTATACTGCAAACATGCAATGTCAAATCAATCATACCTTCTGTAACCTAACAACTATGTCACAACAGCCAAACTCAATGGGAAAGCACAGCAGAGAATCACATACTCCTCCAGACTGCCCCTGTAGATGTGGTAACTGCAAACATCACCTTAAAATGCAACAGAAGGGTAGGAGAGGAAGTAGTAGACAGCAAGAATGATCACAGGTTGGTCAGTTTTAAAGTTGAGGGGGGCTACATGGGAATTCATCATATTCTTTCTGCTTATTTGAAAGGGTCCATAAGCTTTTGTTTTTACTTTCTCCAGAAGTCAAGGTACAGTTCTCTCCCTCCCCCACCCCCTTTCTCTTTAGTCCTGGGGATTGACTCAGGGCCTTACCCATGCTAGTCACATGTTCTACCACTGAACTACATTCTCTGGCCCCAAGACACAGTTCTGGGGGGAGCTAAGATGTTTTTCGAGATGAATGCATGACTCCTGTATGATATTTCTACTTCTGAATTTAAGGACTTGAATGTGAGAGCCTAATAAATTTCTGGCTTGTGAAAGTGACCAGAGAAATAGAACTCCCAGGAGACATAAGCACTGGTGGAGTCATTTAATGGAGTCAAATAAGCAGAGAAACAGGCTCTCTTATCTTCTAGGGCCTACTATACATGTCTCTGAAGCAGTGCTTACAGTTGTGACCAGAGACTGTGTGCATCCTTAACACCTGCAATCACAACTCTTCCTGATACTTGAGTGCCCAGAGGGGCTTCATCACTCTTTTCCAACTGTCAGTGGTGACTCACGTGATACCAATGGGACACCACAATTAGCTTCCTGTGCTCCCTCCAGAGGAAGCATACAGGTGAAGAAAAAGGCAGGAGGCCAAACCATGTGATCACTGTTCACAAGGAAAAGAGCTTAGAATCCCTAAGGCAGAACCATGTATCTATCTAATACACAAGGAGTCACCAGGGGCTGTCCTCAGTTCCAACAGCCAGAGTGTTACATGCCATGCTTTGCAGGTGCCTAACCCTACAAAGGTTCAAGATGGCGCCCTTCCCTGCCCCGAACTGTCCGGTTTCTAGGTTTTCACACATAAAAGGCTTTATTTAATCATATAAAAATGAGGATTCTAGCTAGCAAATGATTTCTACCTGACATCTTAATGAATGAAGAGCTATAGGGGAATGACTACTCACTGTAAAAACAATAAAATCAATGGTATAATAGAAAACTACATTCTCTGTGAAATCATACCATATCCCTTCAGGGTGGGTATATGCACATATATGTGGTGTCCTCTTACAGGGACCAAGTTATGTTTCAATGGCCCCACAGCACCACAAACCAAGAAAAGTTCACTGCCACTTTACTGTGACCCAGCATTTCTCAGTACATGTTCAACTAGGACATGTAAGTGTTTTGTGGGGAAAAAGGTCCTGGGGCCAAATATATTTGGAAAATGCTGCTCCTGCCCTACCTGGCACATCTGTAACTGTCCTTCAAACAAATCTCTTAGCAGGGCACAGTGGCGCATGCCTGGGCGGAGGCAGGAGAATTCAAAGTTTGAGCCTCATCTGGGCACCTAACAAGACTTTGCCTCCAAATAAAAACTTTAAAAGGGGCTTTAGATATAGCTCAGTGTATAGTACCACAAAAACAAGCTCGAAACAAGAGAAAAATCAGTTCTCCTTCCATACCACCTGGGGCATAACTGCTTAATACCTTCTAAAATTCCATCCAAGCACTCCCTCCACTTACTATGTAAGAACAAAACTGGCACTGCTGTATCTAAAAGTC
The DNA here is from genome assembly GCA_004027595.1 of Dinomys branickii. NCBI lineage: Eukaryota > Metazoa > Chordata > Mammalia > Rodentia > Dinomyidae > Dinomys > Dinomys branickii. The sequence continues at coordinate 7,838 of PVLD010010945.1, read as the reverse complement.
ACTCTGATTGTACTCATACTATGAAGTAACTACTTCAAAGTAAAAAGGGTCAATACATATGACAGGTGTTTATGACAAGCTGGTGGATCCTGAGTGAGAAAAAAGCCAATCTCAAGAGGGTGTATACTGTATGGTTCCGTTCATATGACATTCCTAGAACAATACAGCCACAGACGGCTGTAGAGGGAGACGGGTGTGCATGTAACACAAAGAAGTAGCACAGAAAGAATTCTTTGATGCTGGCTTAATTCTGCATCTTAACTGTGGTGGTGGATACATAAATCTGTACATGTGATAAAGTGACATTATATATATATAGAGAGAGAGAGAGAGACAGACAGACAGACAGACAGACAGAGCGATGTCAATTTCCTGGTTTGGATATTCTACTACAATTTTAAAAGAAACAGAGTGAAGGTACATTGGACCATCTCTGTATTATCTTTACAACTTATAAAAAGCAATAATTATTTCAAAATAAAGTTAAAATGAAAAATAGTGCTAGAACTAAACACATATACATACAACTAAGTCTGGTAAACCTATCAATTGTCTACTGCTGGAGGAAACAGGTGACAGATAATGCAAGACTCTCCTATTGATTTTGTTTTACAATTTCATACATAATAATTTCAAAAAAAGTTTAAGTCTTAAGATTAGTAAAACCACAAAAACTAACAATAAAACACTTCATGTACATACCAAGACGCCCAAACATACCTGAAAAATTAGAAAACAGTCTTGTGTAGGAAGAGAATCTGTTTTTGAGAAGCCACTGCTGTGTTTCCTGGGTTGTAGCTGAAGGCTGAATTTGCTATTAACAAAGAAAACAAACATCAATCAATAAAAGCATTCAAATGTAATAGAAAATAGCAAGTTTCTGGCACTTTAAAAAGAGTAATTTAAATAAGGGCTGGGGATGTAGCTCAGTGGTAAAGCACTTCCTTAGCATGGGGGTTCTACCCTCGGTATTCAACAGGAGCATTCACAAAAAACCTAAAACTGAAGTAAAAACACCCAAGAACATGATTCATACAAAATCAACACTCAAAAATCAATACATTCCTGTACACAAGCAACAAACTCACACAGAGAAAAACTGGGGAAACCATAACTTTTTACAATAGCATCCAAAGAAATGAAATACCTAGGAATCAATCTAAAAAAAGTAGTAAAAGATCTATACATTCAAAACTACAGCACTCTGAAAAAGGAGACTGAAGAAGGTTAACAGAAAATGGAAAGATATCCCTTGCTCATGGAGAAGAACCAACATGGTGAAAATGGCCATACTCCCAAACCTGTTATGCAGATTTAATGCAATTCCAATCAAAATACCATTAGCATACCTCACAGAACTAGAGAAAACATTCCTAAAATTCATATGGAGCCAGAAGAGATCTAGAATAACAAAAGCAATCCTGGGAAACAAAGGCAAGTCAGGGTGCATCATAATCCCTGACCTGAAATTATACTATAAAGCTGTGAAAACAGACCTGAGGATCTGTGGAACAGAAAAGAGGCAGATGCTGTTCCAAACACACTCAGCTACCTTATCTTTTACAAAGGAGCCAAACAAGTTCACTGGAAGAAAGATAGCCTCTTTAACAAACGGTAGTGGAAAAACTGGCTTTCCACCTGCCAAAGATAAAAACTTGACCCATGTCTATCACCATGCACTAAACTAAAATCCAAATGGATTAAATATCTAAATATTAAAACAGAAACACTAAATTTATTGGAAGAGAAATACAGCCAGAAATCTTGAAGACATAGGTGTAGGCAGAGTTCATGAACAAAACCCAGACTACGTGGGAAATACTACAAATCAACAAAGGGGATCTCATCTTATTAAAAAGTTTTTGCATAATGAAAGAAATCACTAACAGAGTGAAAAGACCATCCAGAGTGGGAAAAAAGTATAGCCAATTGTCCCTCAGACAAAGGACCTACAGCTGTAACATATAAAGAACATACAAAGAACTGAAAAATAATCAGGCTCCCAAAATTCAAAGACCCAATCCAAAAATGGGCATCTGAGATGAATACACACTTCTCAGATAAATACAAATGGCAAATACATACATGAAAAAATGTTCAACATCACTGGTCATTCTAGAGATGCAAATTAAAACACTGAGATTCCACCTCACTCCAGAAAGAATGGTATCATCAAGAAATCAACCAATAACAAATGCTAGAGGGGCTGAGGGGAAAAAGGAACCCTTCTCCACTGTTGGTGGGAGTGTAGACTGGTGCAACCACTGTGGAAATCAGTGCGGAGGTTCCTCAAAGAAATAGTTCCTCCATTTGACCCAACTATACCCCTTCTTAGTATCTTCCCAGAAGAATTAAAAACATCATTCTGTAGCCATATATGTGCACCCATGTTTATAGCAACACAATTTGTAATAGCTAAATCTTGGAAACAACCCAACTGCCCATCAACTGAAGAATGAATAAAAAAGATGTGGGCTTTCATACGTAATAGCATACTACTCAGCCATAAAGAAAGATAAATTTGAGACTTTTATACGTAAGTGGATGCAACCCAAGAACATACTGGTAAGTGAAATAAATCAGACCCACGTGTGTAAACATTGTATTGTCCAACTAGTGGGATAAACTGAACAAGTAAATAAGGTCCAAAATGTACAACAGATACAGAGAATAGGGAAAAAAACTGTCAATAGAAAGAAGAAAAACTGTGCTGTGAGAAAAGGGAAAGGAAGAAAGGCAAAAAGAATATATATACATACACAAGATAGTTAATACAGCTAGCATCTCTTAGTTGAAAAGAAAAGTTTGTGCTAATATTGTTTGGACAATATTTCATGCCTGTATCTTGTACTCTAAACAACTAATATAAATATAACCATATGCAATGTATTAATTATTGTTAGTCTCCTACTAGCCTTTTAAAAACTATTTTTATTTTTTTCTCTTAAAGAAAAAAGACCATGATTCTGACTATTCAGCAACCCACATGACTTAAGCCTTTGTCATAATGTTACGGCAAAAATAAAAAATCGGGTCGAACTCCACAGGAGATCAAAGAACTCATTCAGAACAAATGGAGTTTTAATTAATTTTAATTTAGAATCAATTGGACCGGTCATTGCCCCCATTCCCAATCAGAGAATGTGGCCCTTAACTGCCTTTGTTCTCGTCTTATATACATTTTTGGTTTCCATGGTAATAGATTGGAATGTTCAGGCCTGGCCACAGTTTACCTTTCACCATGTGACCAGGTCAGGCTCCGGCCACAATGATATATACTTTAACGACTCAGGCAAGGAGAAGAATTCCAGGACAAAATCAGAACTGCAAAGTTAACTCTTTACAGCCCCTCCAGGATGTTTCTCAAGACACATTATCTTAAATGTTGTGCTAAAAGTTGCCACCCCTTACAATAAATTTAAAAATGTAAGACTCTGACAGTATCCAATAATTTTAGGAAAGATACTTACTTCACCAGAAACCTGTGAAACTCCATCTCCCTGATGATTTGGGGAAGAAGAATTGCTGGGAAGAAAGGAAAAAGAAATGATTTTCGTAACTTTTGAAAAATTAAGACATTAAAGAATATTAACTGGGAAACTTTAAAATCAGGTAACACTATGGTAGAACACTAAAAGTCTGTAGGAGTACAGGCCCAACAGGTAGCAGTGAGGAGGGCAATGAGATGGAGGCTCAGGGAAGGCAACACCCAAACTCATGCCTTTTCTTTTGACTGAGACATTATTAGCTTTCAGTCCCAGGTAAAATTCTGACCAGAGATAAAAGCAAAGCTACACACTATTTAATTGTCAAAAGGACTCTGCTAGTTATCCACAGGGTGCCGGGAAATGAAAGGGGATATTCATTCATCTTAGGAGAAAAAATGAGAAATCAGGTAAGTGAGAACAGCTGAAAATAACTGCAAAACAATCTACTTTTAGAAAATAATGTGCCACAAGAAACAATATAATGTTAATACACCCATTAGTAAAGAGGGTGAATGACAGAAACAAACTGTGGCACCCTCCTGTGTTTCTGAGGATAAATGAGAATGGAAACAAGCCCACCAAGACTATGGCTATGCTCCATGCTCCTTTCCTAGTACCTGCTCCTCAATTACTTATGTTTATATTGTTCACATCTTTCTTGACTCACTGGAACTTAAGCTCCTCCCAACAAGGATGTACATGTCCAGTCCCGTATGTTTCATCACAACATCTAGAACTGTGCTAGGAACACAACGGTCTCTCGGGAAATGCCCAATCAACTAGTGGGTACATGAATTCACAGCTCCCCCTCAAGGTCCTAGTCATTTTCTAAGAGTATTCGGACTGTACAATTGGGAAACTAGAAGACACCGCTTCCATGGTAATATACCAAAGGTCTGTGTTCTAAAAGCACAATAACCTGCAAGAAGATGAGCTGCCTTGCCAGTTCATCCATCTCCACAGGAGAAAACCATGATTTTGTGTTCTTACCAAACCTGTCAGCATGATCAGAGTTGTAACAAGAGAGCCCTCTCCTTTGTGGTCTTAGTTTTCATATTTTCCTCCCCAGTAAGAAACTTTCTAAAAACCGGAAAATTCTGACCTCCTCTACTCTCAATTACGTCTGCAGCAAAGCCCCTAGGAATGGAAGAACCATAGGGCCTTGTGAGACACAAGGTTTCCGATGCTTCATGCCTGTTCTCCCACCTTAAGCTTCCTAGATTTTAAAAAGCAGAAGAGGAAAAAATCAGTGCCATCTGTGTAGAGGGAAGAGACAGGGCAGAGAATAACCCAGATGACACAGTAAGCATTAAAGACCAATGTTCTTTGTAGTAAATGTCAGCTTGAGTATATACTCAAGTCATAGTTTCACCTTAACAGCTCATTCTCTTTACCTGTCAACCCTACTATCTTTAATCTCACAGAAACTGTATCTCGAAAATGCCTTTTCTAGAATTACCGCAACTGTGAAGGTGTGGTGTACGCAGAGCTGGCCCCAAAGGTGCACAACTGAAGGAAAGACAGCGGCTGTCCTGACACCGAGGGCAGGTGCACACATACACATGATCGGGAGATGCGGCGCACACGCGCGCAAACAGGTACCTGTCGGGCACACTGCAAGTGCTCTGCTGGGAAGAGGTGAAAGTGGGCGCTGGAGAAGGGCTGTTATTCACGTAGGCTGTGGGGGTGTCGGGCCATGGAGAACACTAAGGACAGAAAAAGAAAGAAATTAATGACATGCTTTTTAAATATGTGGAAGAAATACTTTTTCTTAAAAAGTATTTAAGTCTCTAGCCTGATCAAACATAAGATTAAAAAATGGAGAACACCTGAAGGTTATCAAGTACCCTCACAGACACATGTCAAATTTACCATGTGGTGAAGAAAAATTTTACCTGCTGTGTGCATCTAGACATTGATTAATCTTAGAGAAGTCCTGAAGTGATGACAGCAGCAAAATTTTATGAAAACATTTTAAATATATACTTAAGTGTAATTTGCTTTCAAGAGCTTTCACTTCCCTTTTTACCAGTCTCCTCTGTCAGTTCCCCAACAGGCACCTATCAAAGTTTAAAAACAGCAGGGACAAGAAAGGATTCATAAGCAATATCTGACATCACAGGGCGGTCTGTGTCTCACCGCTCCCTTTGCCCTTCCCGAGGAGCAGCTCCCGAGGACCATCGACTCCCTGATCGCTTATGGTAAGTAACCCCCAAGTAAGATTAGGCAGGCCGAGCATCGAACTGTTCCATATGCAGTGCTGCCTATACCTCTTCCTGTCTACCCCTCCACTCACATGTATTCATTTATATTTTCTGAAAGGGATATTGTGAATTTATTAGCTTTAAGCCTCAGGTAAAATTCTGACCAGAGATAAGAGCAAAGTTACAAAGACACACTATTTAATTAGAAAAGTTAAGAGCCAAAGTCAAAAGCATGCTGAGCAAGCTAGGGAAGGCAGGTCCAAATAGAAATCTTCAGACCTGAGAGGAGGGAATCCATTTCACTCCACAGGTATTCCTTCTACAATTAAGCCGCTGAGGGTCCTCACCTTTCATAATCACCCTGCTCCCATTTTATACAAGACATCACATCTAAACACAGCCCAGGGGTTTAAGACTCTCCAAAGCTAAGCAAAAGATACTATGATAATTTTAAAAGTACATCATCTAATGACTAAAACAGTGTTTCTCAAAGGTCATTTTCAATTCTTTATTTTCAAATTAATTGAGCAAGACATCTGTACCAGACTACAAAAAGATAGATCACTGGCATTTTTGCCTGTGACTCAAACGGAGTGCCCAGTCTTGAATGGCATGCTGAAAGAAGACAAAGTATCTCACATCTTTTTTTGAGATAGCATCTCACTAAGTAGTTCAGGCTGGCCTCAAACTCATGATGGTCCTCCTACCTCAGCCTCCTGAGTGCTAAGATTATAAGCGTGCACCACCACGCCAAGCATCTCCATTTATATAAAAATCTGAAAGTTATGCTCTGTCCTGTCTCATCACTCAAGCTGCACGTCCAATAACATTTCTATTTTTTATTTAGTAATTTACCCAAATTTACATGTTTGAGGTACTGATAAACTGGTACTACTGATAGGTTTTAAATTTCTTGACTAAGAGATTAAAATTTCCATAGGAAATTTTAAAAATTAAGTTTCAATTTTAAAATGTTTACTGTAAAGAAGTAATCAGTGTTGGGTGTGGTGTACAGCTGCAATCACAGGACCCAGGAGGCTGGGGCAGGAGGACTGCCTCAAGTTTGAGGCCAACCTGGGCTACATAGTGAGTCCAAGGCCAGCATGAACTGCATAGTGTGACTTTGTCACACACACAAAAAAGTAGTTATTAGAAGATTTTCAGATATAAAATATATCACATTAAGTTTTTTAAAAAAAATTATTTTCCTTCCTTCCTTCCTTCCTTTTTCCTGGCACTCAACTGGCTATCCTCCCAACCCCACATTAGGGTAAAATTTAAGAGGAATGGGATACAAACATGAGACCAAGAGGGAAGATCATAGTAAACTTTGGGATTTAAGTAACAATCACAGGACTGGGTGTGGTGGCACATGCCTGTAATCCCAGCACTTGGGAAGCTGAGGCAGGAGTATTGTTGGGAGTTCAAGATCAGCCGGGGCTATAAAGTGAGCTCAAGACCAGCCTGATCTGCAGAGCGAGACCCTATCTCAAAAAGACCAAGAAAAGTAACAATAATAAAATTTTACATTTCTGTAGTATTTAGAATCCACAAGATATATTTTAAAGAGTAATACAGTAAGTTGCCAACTTACAAATGAGTTCCCAGGCTGGGGATATAGCTCAGTGGCACAATGCCAGCCTGGCAAGCGCAAGGTCCTGAGTTCGATTCCCGCTACCCAAAAAAACCAAAAACAAAATGAGTTCTCTTCTGGGAGAATGTTCCTAAGTCTGACGAATTAAGTCTTAATACTGTACACCTGTGAAAGTCTGCAGTGACAATGTCCATTAAGTTGGGGATTTATTGTATCACCATTTTTTCGTGAATTATAAATACAAACATTCACCAGGCCAGAAAACTGGCTCTTTTGCAAATGTTCAAGTTCATGATAAAACTATTGAGAGGTCAACCTGAGAATGTACCAGTGAGTATATCCTCCTTCAAAATTATTCTAAACAGGAACTGTCAAGAACAACAGGGTGGCAGAGCTAAGAAACTGAAGCATCATAAGGGCTGAAACAAGTCTCACCTATGACTATGGGGGCTTAAAATCTGTATCTGACAACTATCAAAAGAATGGGTGTAGGAGAAGAAAACGGGAATCCCCAGATCAGTACTCTTTACAGCTACCCAATCAGGCAGTCCC
>PVLD010010944.1:0-67871 GCA_004027595.1 Dinomys branickii | reverse complement strand
TTATTTTGTGCCTTTAAATGTTGGAAGTATTTAATTTTCATTTGTATGGGGGCAAAATGTTATGATTCTAATATAAGCATGTCTTTGTATCTGGAAACTGGTTTAAGGAAATGTGTCTGCTTGCCAAGTTGACAAGGGGTAGAATGTTATGGTTGATACATTGTGTCAACTTGGGGAGTCTAGGGGTTTGGCTGAGTGATTGAGCAGGAAGCCAGGGTGCTTGCTTTGTACACATCCTGAGCCTGTGGAAGAAGAGGGCATGAACCTTGTGTGAGAGCTACACGCCCCCTGGGTGGGGGTAGGCTGTTTACAAGGTAAGGGAGAAAAAGAGGCTGCTTGCAGCCATTCCTCACTTTTTGTTGTTGTTTTTGTTGCACTCTGCTGCCCTGAACAGTTTGCCCTCTGCCATGTGCCACTCTGTGTCTGAAGCATCCAAGTATGGACTGAAACCTCCACATACTGTAACCTAAATAAACCTTTCCTTCCTTCATTTTGGGTGTTGGGTATTTTGTCTCAGCAATGAGAAAAAAGTAACCAAGACAATGGTACATAGGCAGGGAACCAAATACACTATGGTCATACCTGATTGATAAGCTCTCAGGGCCTCAAGGCCCTCGGGGGTCCAGTCCAGCCTTCGGGTTCACACCATCGACTGCCAGGCCCCACCTCAACAAGGCACTCCTGGGGACCCGGTCCAGTTCATGGGGTTGCCTCTGCAGATCACTGGGTTCTGCCCAAATGAGGCACTCTTGGGGGCCCAGTCGAGTTCTCAGGGTCACCCCCAAGCACCACCGGGCTCCACCCCAGTCAGGTTCTCCCAGGAACCCAATCCAGTCCTCGGGGTTGCCCCTGAAGACTGCTGGGTTCCGCCCTGACGAGGTGCTCCCGGGGTGGTGATCCTCCGGGAGGATGTTCCTCTGCTGCTTACTTGGCACCATCTTCTCAGAAGTCCCCCACATAAGGTTTTGTCTCTTTGTGCACTGGTCACTTGGAAAACCCTCCCTGTGTTGCTACTGATCTTCCAAATACTGATCTATTTATGATAGAAGATACAAAAACTACATTTGTTAATGCAACGAATCTCATCGGAACACTTGTACATTTTGGCAAGCTCACAGATACATCTTTTCTCAAATTTTAATTTTCACTGGAAAGCTTCAGTTTTATTACTGGCAACAAATTTTGTTGACTGTTTTATTTAAAATGACACTTGACTTTGTTGATTTTTGAAAAAAATGTCTGCCAAATACCCAAGTCTGAACTGACCATAACTTACCTGTTAGTTTTTCAAGTAAATATCATGTTCCATGGAAAAAGCAGCTGGTTCAGCTTGAACTCAAAACACAGACATGTGCTACCTCTGGAGACCGCAGCCACCCTTGGGAGGCTCCCTGTGTGCTTCCACCACATCCTATGAAACAGAAAAATGTGTACTCATGCAAAATAAACTTTGCCTTTGATATTTAATTTTCCTTCTTCCTCTGACCAGGTGGCATTCAGAGCCCATGGTTGCTGGAATGGGTCCCTGAAGCCACCTTGCCCCATCAGTCTAATGTCAAGTGGTCAGGATTCCCCAAGAGCATGTGGCCTGCGCTTTGAGAAATGCTTTTCTTTTTTAAGGTGTATCCCCTGCCTTGTATCATTCACCTATAAAAAAATTAATAGGTTTCATAAAATCAACAACATTAATATCACATCTAATACAGCCACATGTTCTTAATATTATCCAATAATAACTGTGTCTGAATTTCCCCTAAAATCTCAAAAAAAATTGTAATTGTAATTTTTTTTTTAATCAGGATTCAAATGATGTCCACATTTTCCATTTTTTTCTCTAATGGGTTGATTTCAGTGTCCTCTTCTCTTTCTGTTTTTATTCCACTTATTTGTCAAAGAAAGTAGATCATTCCTGCTATAAAATCTCAGGTATTCTGGATTTCTATACACAGACAAAACTTGGCTTCTGGGAACAGAAAATGTTGGGAGCAATAGGCTCTGTCAAGGTGTGGACAAAGCCTCTTCTGGTAGGACCAGGTTGGGAGGGTATAGATGCTCAAGAATGCAGATACTGTGTATTATTTTTTTTGTTTTTTTTTGCCAAATACAGTTCATTTTTCAAGGTAATATGGAAAAGGACAGACTGACAACTTTTGCTGAAGTGCCATTTCCTGGAAAGCATTGTTTTAAAGAAGAGACCCAAAGGTCTCAAAGCTGCACTTGTGCAATGGGCGTTTTGCTTCTTATCTGTGAGCTTGCAGGAGTGAGCAGGACTAGGCTCTTGGGTGGCACAGCGCTCCCCACTTCAAAGGGAAAGCACTATGAGCATAGGAGAGGGTTTTCTTTCTACACTTCCTTTCGTGGGCTTACTACACCATCACCTTTTATTCATCTAAGAAAAATGATGGATACATAATGTAAAGATGAGTTTTAGTCCTAACTTGATTCACAGAAAAAATATTAGAGTTCCATAAACATGAAAAATGAGATCTTCTCTTTTCAAATATAAAATGGAAATGCTTTAAACCTTAAAATATTTAGTACACATAGAAGTATAGTAAGACTGGCATTTTATTCAAAGATGAATTGGCCCTTGCTTGCTTGTTAGTAAGTTGTTGGCATACTAAGAATTTTTCAATTGTTCAAAGCCAATAACCCCATTTCTCAGTGCTTGTCAATAAGTAATAATATAAGCTATGGAAAGAGTTCACCGTTATTTGTTACAGAAAAAAAGTTGCAAGCACCCAAACTGCCCAGCAATATGGGAACATTCCATTAATTATGGTGGAATGAGAGATTATGATTCCATATAATGGAATAAAATGTATATTAACATAACATTTTTAAGCAAGAAGAGCAGGAAAACTTCTAAAATATAAGTATTAAAAGGTGATTAATTGTATTAAATATTGAGACAACGTGTGAAGCTAGAGTAATGAACACAGGACCAGCTGTAATTTCAACTGTCCTTCATACCCTAGTCAAAGCAACTCATCCTGTGGGCAGCCCTCCCCAGTCCAGGTGCTCAGTACCCGCCAGGCTCCACTGGCTCTGAGGCTGAGGCAGCCTGCAGCCGGAGGCTGTCCACCCGGAGCTGAGGTCTACTCGGAGGGCAGACAATGCTCACTGAGCCTCTGACTTCCTGTTAAAGGTGGGTTGAGAGCAGGGCAGCAAGTTTCCCTGGAAATGAGACCTGGCCAGAAAGTAATCAGCCTCGAAAACCAGACCACAAAAGCCCGCCCAGTCAGCCTGTCCTGGCCTTGCCTGCCTTGCAGAGAAGCTGCTGAGCCAGGGAACAGGGTGGTATAATCTATATGACACTGGGCATCACTATGGTAATGACTCGCTGGGGCTTATTTTCTAGACATGTCTTATTTTTAGAGAAGCGCAGAACCTATGGCTTTCCCCAAGGGTACTTCTTGCTTTTGGTCCTGTTTTTGCTATTTCAATCTATGCTGTATAAAAATGTTAGTCCAGCTCAGGGAAATTGGTGACTTCAGTAGCACTGCCCCACAACTGTCCACCACCCCTATAGACCCAGTTATTCACCACCCCAGGCTCACCTGAGTCATCCTGTGCCTGTCAGTGCCCTCTCAGTTTGAAGGTACATACATCTTTTACATCTTTTCAGAAAATGTATGCAACAATTTATTTCACTAGACAGGATAGAAAGTTTAGTAATAAACCCCAAGCATGTGGGAATCTGCTATCACCTTCCAAGTGGCAGTTGTAATCAAGGAGAAATACATGTTTATTGTTTAATAGACAGCATTGGGCACCTGGGTAGCCATTCAGAAAGAAAAATGGGATCCTTACCTCACGGCGTATAAAATATTTAAGTTAAAAAAATAAGTATACTTGAAAACATGAGGGAGTTAAAAAAAAACTCAGACAAAAGGTGATCTTTCACAGTATGATGTGGAAGGCTGGCCTGGTGGTGCATGCCTGTCACGCCAGCACTCAGGAGGCTGAGGAGGATTGCTGTGAGTTTGAGGCCAGCTGAACTGCATAGTGAGACTGTCTAAAAAACCAAGACCAAACAAACAACGAATTAGGGCACAGAAGAAGTGAACAATAAGGTTATAGGGTGATGCATATATATTTTCTCTAATCTTAGTATATCACACAGGAAATGACCCAAATTTTGACAGCGCTCTCTGCAGTGGGTATGAGACAGCAAAGCCTCCTGCATGCTGCCCTAGCAAAACTCAGCAATACCAAGCTAAGTAAAACTTCACACATCCTTTGACTGAACAAATATCCATTTTCAATACTCATTTTATAAAGGGAATTGGATATTTTAACGAAATATATAAAAGGTCATAGCATATTTCAATAGTGCTTTGTAATAGCAACTTAAAGTCTGCTAGCTGTGCTTGTTAAAAATATGTATATTGCATCCATATTCATAAGCAGAAACTGTGGAAATAGTGTCACTTCCTAAAGAACAGCAGTGCTTCATCCTTTTTCACGTGGGACTGTGGAAAGACACGTGGCTGGGTGACAGTTGTGTGGAGGAGACGGTGCTTACTGTGGGCTCAGCTGCAGGGTGGGAGATGTGTGCCTGAACAGTGAACCTGCTGAGTCTGGAACCATAAAGGAATGCTTGTAAAGAGGGCACATTCAGGCAAGAAACATGGGTGAGTGGGTACAGGAATAGGAAGTAAACTTAATTCTCATTGTGTCCCCTTCTGTGTTTTTTGAATTTACAATGATTTCAAATATTTAATGGCATAGGAAATTTTGTCCTCAACTACAGCTCCTGGCTCTCCGCTTGCACAGCTGAAGTCAAACTGAACATACCTGAAACCAAGCCCCACCACCCTAGCTGCTCTCCACCAGTTCCCCAAGTCAGCTAGGGGATGCTCAACCATGCAGGGTGCAGACATCACCCTGGCCCCTCCCTCTCACCCGCGCCCACTCCTGCAGAGCAGCGCTGGCCCTGCTTAGAAAATGCCAGGTCCAGCTCTTCCTTTCTTCTGCTGGTGCCACCTGCAGGGCAGCGCCTTCTGGACCTCAGGCTTCTCTGCCTAGCCTTGTCCACGCTTCGCCTCATGAGAAGCAGCCAGCCCTCAGCCCTGAGCTCATGACTACCATCAGGCTGTTTAAAAACAGCACAGGGTGTTTATTCACTACCTCTTAACATGATGTAGTGCTATCCTGCCCTGCACACTGTACAGGTCTTTGTACTAAATTTTAGGCAGGCATGGATTTGAATCTATTTGTTCATTGCTAGCTCCCTGCTGATGATACCTGGCACATACTATGTCCACAATAAATATTTGCTGTATCATGTCTTGGCCTTTTGGGCAGGATCAAATGTATATTTGCTAAAAAAAAAAAACCCACAAATGAATGAATGGATGGAAGAATATTATGCAAAGCTCACAGACCACAATAGAAAGAATTGCATCTACGATAAAAATCTCAACTTTGTAAAACATGCATGTGAAAGGTTTGTACATTGTTTTTCCTGACAGATGTTGAGACTGTGGGCAATTGCAATACTTTTTCCTTCCATTCCTTATGAAAGAATATTCATTTTGTCACTAGTTGCTTTGGGCTGGGGGACTCCTCCTGCAGCCCAGGTTTTGGGGAAGGAATGTGCTTGTTGGGCAGAACCCCCAGGCACAACTTGGGAGTGCATAGAAAGAAATGATGCGCCCAAGGGGGTAGATAAATTTGAGTAGTTTAATACTGGAATGAGAGCAGAACGCTCATGTTTTAGAAGAAAAGAGAAGCTTTAAAGAGCGAGGGGGGAAGAAGCATCTGATGTTGAAGTCTGTGGTGCATTTGGAGTGATGGGAGGGTGGTGGGTGCACTTGAGGTATTGAGAGAGAGGATTAAGATAGGAAATGCCCTTAGTGTTTCTGTGTTATAAGTCGGATCCCCTCTGCTTTTCATGCGTATCTCCAGTGAAAATGTCAATTACTTTCGATTACTTTTGGAGAGCAATGGTTTAAAAGCATATCTGGGGCTGGGGATATAGCTCAGTGGAATAAACGCCTGCCTGGCAAGCACAAGGTCCTGAGTTTGTTCCCTGATGGCGCACAAAAAATAAAAGCATATCTGTTCTGAGACTGGACCATGAGAATCTCTGGCTTTTTTTTGGGGGGGGTGACAATAATGTGTAAATTGGTTTGTTAGGGTGGTGTTTTTGTGTGATTTTTTTTACTCCATATAGGTTATGCACTGTTCCTAGTTTCTGCTCTGTGGGTATATTACTCTTGCAGTAAAGAAAACCATGCTTCAACAGTTTCCTTTCCCTTTAGCTCTTCAGAGAGCCTCTGCGCCTGGCAGAGGCAGCCTGGCCCATGTACGTCCATGCATGGCCAGCCTAGGCAAGGACACAAAAGTGCGAGGCTGCCCCTCCCTTGCTCCACACCACCCTTGTCTTGTCTGCTGTCTTCTGCCCCAGCGTCAGCTCCCAGCACTTAGGCAGCTGGTTGTCTTGCTGGGGGTCCCTGTCATAGCTCTAGCTTGGACCTGAACCTGAGGATTTCCCTCTCCAGCCCACCATTCCACTGGGGTTGGTGAATAACTATATCACTCTGACTCATGCACATGCACTGTTCTGTTTTGAGGGTTACAAAATTCCATCATGGTAGCTCAGGGAGACGGCTGCTCCAGGTCTTAAGAGAGGGACCTTTTGCTGCCACTGTGGCCACCGGCACTCTGCTCAGAAAAGCGGGGTCCTCAGCTCTGGACTCTTCAGCACTCAGACTGTGGAGTCCTTGGCAAGTCACAGTGAGCTGGGCACAGTTGCCATGCAACAGACGAATGATGGGTCTCTGAGGTCACAGCGGGGATTGGACTGAGGTACAGGTCCAGACCTGCACCACCGCTGCTCTCTTGGGAGTGGCACGAAGTTTAGGGACTTTGCCTTGCAGAACACGGATGCAGTGGCACCACCCTGTCGGCACCAGCAGCAGAGGAAGGCAGCCCAGTGGACGCATGCGGCAGCACCCACAGCCCCTCTGTGAAAACCCTGCCCTGGTCCATGTCCGCTAGGTGCCCTCCTCAAGGGCTGCGCCAGGGACGCATCTCCACAGCAGGCCAGCTCCTGGCTCCAGCTCCTGGAGAGCTGCATATCCTGAGCCTCCTTTGGGAGAAGAGAGGGTTTTAGATAAGATTATTTTTAAAACGCACGGCTCTCACAGGACCCAAAAGCATAAGCTCACAGCTTCTAACTAGGTTAGCTAAATAAGCATGCACCACAGAGGGAGCCGAGAGCCCAGGCTATTCTCAGCATTTCGGAGGAACACGGGTGATCATGACTTCTACCGCGTGGGGCAGCTATTTAGGGATATTTGTTTTTGCTGAAATACTTGCTGAGTATTTTTATAAACTGCTTTAAATCTAAAAGACAAACCCATTTCCTTATGAGTCTTTAGAAGAGGACAGGAAGACAGCAATTGAAATATTCCTGCATTTATGTGGAAATGACACCCACATGTGCTTTTTAGAGCGAAGAGAGGCCAGTGCAGAGATGGCAGAGTGAACTGGCAGAAGGAGACTGCTGTCTGCTTGCTGCCTCTGTGGCCTCCCCATCACTTGATTCCCAGGGCCACAGGGTATTGATGAGGACGTGTTGAGAATCCTGTCTCTGCCTCTCAGAAGGAAACAGGGTCTCTGAGAGTTTTGGGGGTGTCCAGGCCTTGGGATTCTGCTCCAGGCAGCTTTCCTATACAGTTCTAGCTGCCACCCAGACCATGGTCACTGGGCCACCATCGGGTATGGTCACTTCTCCTACTTCTCTGGAAAAGTCAGCCTCAGCAGCTCTGGAAGTCCTGGAGGGAATTCAGCCCAGACTACAGAGAAATAATCTGAGACCTTTGAAAAACACCTATGCTTGGGCATGGCAGTTTTAGAGGGTGGAACCCAGTATGGGGATTTTTATACCCCAGGTAGCTGGGCTTGGTAGCACACATCTGTAATCCCAGCACTTTAGGGGGACAAATTTGAGCACATCCTGGGCAACTTAGAGGGTTTGTGAGACCCTGTTTCAAAATAAAAACAATAAAAAAAAGTTTTAAAGGGCTGAGGAGTACCTCAGAGCAAAGGCCCTTGGTCAATCCCTTGTAACTTCCAATAAGGGTGATTCTAATGGGTAACCTGCATCAGAATAACTGCTTTAAAGTTCAAATGTTGATGTGCAAAAATCGCCTGGAGGTTTCATCACCCTGATCCAGCAGGTCTTGGTAGGACGTGAGATTCTGCATTTCCACAGGCTCCCAAGACCCCCTGGGGCCACACCAGAAGGAGCAAAGCTCAGAGCAGGTGGCACTGGACCTGCTGTCCAGCGCTGTCCAGAACACTGGGCTTCCTCTCATCAGACACTGAGCATACAGTATTCCTCCAGCCTGAGGCTGCAGTTTCTCCATCCATAGAAACATGGACTGTACAAGTCTTTACTAAGGTTCTTCAAGCTCGGCCTTTCTGTGATACAGAGAATGTTGGACAGCAGTGTGTTGAAACTGACTTTGAATAGTTTGTGAGGTCTGATCATTAAGTTTTCTGAAATTGTGCCAGCCTATTGTCAAAACATAGCCATTACCTTAGACTATCACATAAACTTACAATTAAATAAAGTCTACTAAAAGCAGAAGCATTTAATACTCAAAATCCATCCCTTTTGTAGTTAATACATTTTACTATTACATGTAGGCTATAGGACTGTTGTATCTGCACAGTGCAAATACCAGGTAATGGTTGCAGCTCTCCCCAACTCTGCCTCTGAGGGAAACTCCACTGATAGCTCAAATTCATCCCTGCTAGAAGAACCTAAAACCCGAATGCAGTGAGCCAGGGCTGGACTTAGGACCTTACTGATTTTCTATACTTTAGAATGTGAGTAATAGAGCAAATGTTAATAATGCCTTAAAGTTAATGCAGAAGAGCAAGTTTCAGTTTAGTGAATGTAATCTTTATGAAAAGGTGAAAGTCTTACACAAGGGAGCATGTCTGATGTGGAGAATGTGAGTCTGTTAGGGTTCGCAGTCCAGTTGTGGGTCGTGGCCTAAATCCTTCACAAGGAATGTAGGGTTCCTCCAAAAGTCAGTGGAATCACTCTGTAAGAATCAATTGACGAGGTGGAATTTATGAACACACTACTGCGTATTTTATTATCATTGGTAAATAGTGCACCATATACCCTTTGTATCGGTGAAGTGTAAATTTTATATATTAGATGAGAACATGTATACAGACACCCCTGTATGCATGCACACCTCTCCCTCTCCCAGAGAACCAGCACACCACAAGATGTGAAGATCTCAGTTTTCCCACATAGCTTCGCACCTCGCTCACTAGCTGACAGTACTTTGAGTTCATGATGAGAGATGTGTTTCCAGAGGCAGAAACCGCTGTGCATGGAGGTGAGGGCTCCAGACAGATGGCAGAGCCTTGCGATGAGAGTGGTCAGAGAGAAGCAGAGTATGGGGCTCTGGGACTTTAAGGCCTGAGTTACAAAAGGCCCTTTACAGCGAATGGTTGGGGAGTGTGGGCCTAAGAAGACTGCCCGGACCGCTTTAAGAACCAAAGGCCCAAAGGCTGGGAGCCACCTTGAGACACCTTTCCTCTGGGAAGATACTCTACAAAGCTTCCTTTCTGGAAAATGGGCTGCGCATGTGGCCCGAGCTCTCTGAGGCTGCACCCTTCCCCTGTCGTCTGAGCCGCGGCGTAAGCAGCACGCACGTAGCCATCCGACACACACTTGGTGTGTGCGCCCTCAGGGCCCAGACTGTGGGGCCTTCTAGTCATAACGCACGAAAGACAGTCCTTGTCCCAGGGAGCTGTTTAGGCAGGTGAACAGATAAAAAGGACTTTCATGTGTTATCCATCCCGACTTGCCCTGTCTAAAGCATGAAAAAGCAGTTTGCGTTTGCACATTCGCTCTCCTGCTCACATGTGCTGGTAGCTGGCGTACACACCCAAGGTCTTCAACACATCCTCTGGTATCCAAGCCATTGCTTCTTGCAGGCTTGTGTCAAGGACGTTCAGGGTGTCAGGGAGGTCTCTGTCCTCTGAGAGTTTGTTCTCTGGTGATTCTCCTGCCACTCATTTCCAAGTGCCAAGCGCAGTAGCATAGAGCTAAGTTCATTCCCAGCACTGAGCAGATTACAGAACAGTGTCATGGTGGGCAAGAAGGGAAATGTTGTTTGATTTAAAGTGTCTATCACCTGTTACTGTAAGGCCCTAAAAGATCGCGTGTGGTGCCAGATTGTGACTCACAATGTGACTTTTATGTCTGACTTGAGAGCCTGCACTTAAGGCCACCTTGTCATTTAGGAACCATACAGAGCACCTCAAAGGATCTCGGTCACCACCATTGCATCCTTGAGTGTTCTTCTATCCACAACGGCAAGGTCAGACTAGTCTAGTCCATTTTCTTAGTAAAATCAGAAATGGAGAAGAGACTTCCATTATCATTTCTTTTTTAAAACATCTCTTCTGAAATGCTAAGCAGTGCCACTGGAAAAGAAACTAAACATGAATATACATGTATTGAACAGAAGAAAAATAAGTATATGCAGATTGCAATCTTACGTATTTGGACCACTGAATTAATTGAAATATTAAGGTACCAGTTAATTAACAAGCTATAAAAGGAGTACATAGAAATCAGTAATCATCTCACATTTCAATGACATTGTTAGAAAATAGAAAAAAAGTAATCATTTACAGTAGAGAAAACAAAATACGAAGAAATAAGTTCAGCAGGAAATACAAAGTTCTAATACGAAGGAGAGGGTTCATTCCCGGTCTCACCGCTCGCCGCACTCTGCCTTCTCCGTTCTTTGCACGTGATCCTCCCAGAAGGAGGACCAAGGAGCAGATGACTAGAGGTGTGGGGGTCACAGAGCTGCCGGGCTCCGCCCTCCGCTTTCCCGCTCCGAGTGCGGGTGTTCCATGGCCAGCTGCAGCCTCCAGCGTAGGCGGGGGAGGCCACCTGCGGTTGCCGGCCGGAAGCTGTGAGCCTTGGGGCCCGTGGCCCAGGCACGCCCCCAGACTTTGCCGCGTGGAAAGCAAAGCCCTCTCTGGAGCCGGGCCACATCCGCATGCCTGTCTGCAGCAACACTGTATCACTTAAAATGTGCTATCAGAGCAGATCTCTGGCCAAGTGTTCATACCAGAATTTAAAAAAAAGAAAGGAAAGAAAAAAAAGCCATTCTGTTTAAGACAGAGTTTTCTGTTACTTGCAGAATCGTGGGTTGACCTAAATGTGCAATAGAAATATTTGTGAGAAACTAATTTGTGAGTAAAAATGTGGGCCAGAAGGCCTTGAAGAAGTCTATGCCTACTCTGTGTTTTTAATATAGACTTGTAACACATTTGTGAAAAAAATGCAGCAAAGATTATTTTAACATTTGTAATAGTCTGGAGCATGACCCATGCATATGCAAGTCGCTGAGGCCCACAACCCTGTACCCCATTGATCTTAAGCTTGACTTGAGGAAAGTGCCCCACCCCAAGGAGACCCCCCCCCAAGGAGATCACTGTCGGGTTAATAATATCCCTTAGTTATTGCAGGCCGATCAGATCTGCAATCTCTTGAATGAGTGTACGGTGAGAGCTAAATATAAAGAGGTAAATGGAACTATTTCAGGGCTCCAGGAGGATCAGAGCCCTCTCACAGAATTCGAGATCCTCTCAGGGCTAAGACCAAGACCTTCTCTGGGTGGCCTGCATTTATTTGGTTATTAGAAAAAGGGAGGTGAGTACTCAAGAAGGGCAGAACCACTCAAGGACTTCCTTCCCCAGGTAAGGCGTTAAGTTAATCCCCCAGGAGTGAGACGCCTGACGCTACAGTCTTTATCTAGTTGACATTGGATCCAGGTGTCCTTGGCTGTGATCTTGTCTCTCGCCACTGCGGGTTAGTAGGGATTACTGACTCACAGAGGCTCACTTACTGTGAGTCCACCATTTCCAGACAAGGAGCCGAGGCCTTGGACAGACTCACAAGTGAACGTGAAAAGCCAGTTGGTTCATGTAAGTCCTGCTCAGGTCTCCTTCATAGTGGTCTCCATCAGATCACCCCCAGAGCAACCCTCCCTGAGAAGCATGCCCACCAAAGCCTCCCCCAGGAAAGCACCCCCTCCTTCTAGGTCTCAGGCTCCCAGGGACCCCAGAGGCTCCTTGCTAACAGCTCCAACTTGATCCACTACTGCTATATTCCTAGGGTTCCTGACCAGAGGGCACTGTAATAGTTGTGTTTAGATGTCCCCCCAAAGCCTCGTGCAGTCATAGGTGAGGCTTCTTTAGAAGTGGCTGGATCTAGAGTGTGTGCTGCTGGGATTAAGGGTGGGTGATTACTAAATCGGTACACTGATTAGTTCAGCACTGCCCTAATCCCAGCAGCCCGGACAGGGTGTAAACGTGGCAGAAGGAAGCTTCTAAGGTCTCTTCTTGCTTGCTTTTGCTGTCTTCTGCCTGCCATGAACTGTTTTCTCCCCTGCCAACCCCCTCTGCTAAGCCACCTTGTCTTGGAGCTAGTAGACCATGGGCTGAAACCTCTACACATTGTTGACTAATAAACCTTTAACTTTGGGTACTAGGTATTTTGTCTCAGCAACAAGAAGAGTGACTAAGACAAGCACTGAAAATAATGAGTATTAAAATTTTTTCTTGCAATTTTTAGCAATTATTTAAAAATACTACTGTTGACACCAATCATGTGGGTCCAGCATATAAAGTGCATCATGGAGGGACTGGCTGAGACACCCACCAAAGCAACTTGGAATGGGCTGCCAAAGGCCTTCACTTTATACATGTCAATATGAGATGGCAGCATGGGACAGCAGGACATTGATGTGCACGTGCATGTGCGTGCGCGCACACACACACACACACACACACACACACACACACACACACAAAGTTCCCCGCACCAAGGAAATGCTGACAAGTCTTTGGAAGGCCTTTCAGCAAAGGCAGTGTATGTCTCATTCCCATGTGAATCTCTAGCACATCAAAGAAAGCAGATCAGGCCACACAGCCTGATAAAATGTGTTTGTGTTGACACATTTTTCAAGCACCAAGCATTTTACATGCATTAACTTGTTGGCCTCTACCCTTGTTCTGTGAAGTGGATACTATTATTAGCCCTATTTTACAGAGGAGAAACAGGTACAGAGAGGATTTTAGTGTCTAACTAGAGAGCCTATAGCTAGGAACTAAATAGTAACGGGTAGAGTTGAGATTTAAATATATGCAGGATAACTCCAGGGCCTGTGCTCTTAACCAATACACTCTACTGGTTGGCAGTATAAGGCAAAGATACAGAAAATATTAATGTACAAATAAGTTTGCAAGAGTACTTGTGTTCTTTGTATGCAAAAATACATTTTTTATTTGTTGACTAGGAGGAAAAAAGCTTATTATTTCCCAGGTTTTTGGTCGTTTGCAGTGCACAATAACTACACTCATTGTGAGGAGTCAGTGCACGCACACAACCCACCCTTTTCTGACCCTTTTCCCTGCCCTCCCTCCTGGCGGCATTTGCCCCCATCCTCCTTCCCACTCCCACTACTTTTCCTATTTATCTTTTATTTTGCTCTGTATTTATATTTTGGGTTTTCACATAAGAGAAATCATGCAATGTTTAAGCTCGTGTGTCTGGTTTATTTAATGTAAAATCATGCTCTCATGATATATCCATTTCCTACAAATGGCTCAAGTTTATCCTTGTTTATGGCAGAGTATCACTGAGTATTTTTAGTTGTCATAAAATAAGCCACAAAAAAGAAGTTTTGTAGAACACACAATTCAACCGCATCAAAATAATATTAGATCTAAACACCCTAAATAGTGGGAGGGAAGACCACAGGTGAGAGATGGAAAGGGAGACAGAAGGTCAGATTAAAAGAAGATAAAAAATCATGGGCTGGGGGTATAGCTCAGTGGCATAAGCACTTGCCTGGCAAGTGCAAGGTCCTGAGTTCGATCCCTGGTACCAGAAAAAAAAATTAATAAAAAAAAATCATAACAGGAAAATCTCTAGCTTTATGTCAAAAAGAAAAACAAAATGAATTATTTTCTACACACACATAAATTACCCAAATTAACTCAAGGAAAGTAAGACCAACCAATGAATTTCAAAAGAGAATCAAAGATTTGTCATTCTAAAATCCATCAGTCCAGTGTTTCATAGGTATGTTCTATTAAGCCTTCAGTGAAAAGATAATTATTTTAATAATTTAAATACTCCAGAAGGAAAAATGGGAATGCTTTCAAAATCACTCTAGGTTGGCATAGGCATGTATCAAAGCTGAGTGAGAACCACACCATCTCTTTAAAAGGAAAAAAAGAAGGTGATTTATTGATACAAGTAAAACAAAACACATCCTAACATTAATAAATGATTCGAATCCACCAAAGAACATACATAGACCAAAAAGAGTTTGTTTTCAGAAATATAACAGTATAATTGAAGCTAGCACTTCAAACCAGTGAATACAAGATTTTTTCAGAATTGGTGTTGTGACATTTGGCTTTTAAACTTTTAGGTCCTTGCCTGTGCACAAATACTTTTTCCAGACTAACTGATTCTAAAGGGCAACAAAGCTGTAAGCTGTTAGAACTTGTTCTAAGAACTAGTTCATGTTCTGGTTAGGAAGCC
This sequence comes from Dinomys branickii, assembly GCA_004027595.1. NCBI lineage: Eukaryota > Metazoa > Chordata > Mammalia > Rodentia > Dinomyidae > Dinomys > Dinomys branickii. Next base: position 53,254 of record PVLD010010944.1, on the reverse strand, counting down.
TCCCTAAATAAGATGAGGAATCTAGAAGCCATGAAAAGTAAGACTTGCAGGTTTGGCTACACAACTCTGCTCTGCTGGGGACACTGAATACAATATTCAGTCATACAATACTATAGTATTCAGTCATTTGTGGAAACATTTCTGTCCGGAAATGGAAACACTGTGGAAACACTAAGCAGTAAAGTCACATTACAAAACAATATTTATGCTTTCAAAAGGCAGTAAAATTGATAGCCCTCCAGTGAACTGTTTAACGGGGGCAGTCACAGATAAGATCAGGAATGCAAAAAGAGTATGAAACGGCTTCAAAGACAAACAGCTATAAGGCAATACTACTTGTAACTTTGTGCCTGCACATTTGAAAATATAAAAGGAATGGACAAATTTTCTAGGAAAATATAAATTACTAAATTGACTCAAGAAACTGTAGCACATTTTTGGGCAGGACAAGTAGAACCAATCTGTGTACATATGCTAGATAAAAGCGCTGGTTACCGTAATTAGAGGAACTTGGGCGAAGGTGAGGAGGGGTGGGGAAAGAAACCCCTTCCCGGGTGAGTGCAGCGCACGTTCATTAGTATACACAGCCGTGAATTTGTTCTGTAAAAAGGCAGCAAAAATATTTGATGAATTACTCCCCAAGAAGCCCTGGGCACTGCAGGAGCTGGGCCAGGAAGGAGGGGAAATGACGTTCGGAAGAGACCCAGGGAAACCCCGACTAATAATCATCCCTAAATTGCAAGGACCTCTTCCTCTCCTTCCCATACGGGAACAGTCCTGAGATCCTAGTGCCACTGAACGAACAGACACAAGTTCGAATCCCTGTCCAGGCCTGAGACCTTGGGGCCGGACTTGGGGGCTGTCCCCGCCTCCCTGGACCGGATCTACTGCACCGCCCCGCCGCGCCCACGCCCGCGCCCACGCCCACGCCCGCAAGGGATGGAGACGTGGGCGCGCGGGCCGCAGCAGGATGCGCAGGAGACCGCAGGCAGCGGCGCAGCTGGGAACGGGAATCTGATCTCCTTCATGCTTCTTTCTAAAAGAAAAAGAAAAAGAGGGAAATATTCCCCTGCTCCTGCCCCTGTTCCCAGCGCAACTTGGAGGAACGGGGAGGATTGCAAGGACTGACGCAGAGGCTACATCTATGGACCTTGAAGAAGTTCTGGGCGAGCTCTTGGCAGGACCAGTCCGGGGGACCCAGACGCGCTCCGGGTGGTGCGAGGCGCCCCCTGATCCAGCTCGGAGGTAATGCGGCCCCGGAGGCTGGGATCCGGGCGCTCCCGCGTGAGGAGTGGCGGGGCCAGGTAAGCGCATCGTCTGCTCGGCCACGGTGGGGTTCCGGCTCGGAGGGACACAGCGCAGGTGGCGGAGGGGGGTCCAGCTCGGAGATGCGGGGACACGCGCAGGTGGCGGGGCGGGCTGGGGGAGCAGCTGCATCGGGAAACGTGGAGAAGGCGCGATGATCTTAGGGTTGGCGTTAACTCGAGGGGTGAGTCTCCGTAGGAAATGGTTCCGCAGGGCCGGTCACATGCGGCTGAGACCTGCAGGGACTAGAAGGGACCAGTCCGATATTTGCGGAAATCCAGGGTGGGCGGCGACAGCTTATGATCCTGGCGATCTGCGCAAGACTGTGAAGCGTGCATCTGGGCATGTGAGCAGCGGTCTGAGGAGAGCTTGTCACCGCCCCGCAGACCTCTCCACGGCGACCCCTCCACGCGCAGTCTGTGCCTCATCAGCACCGCGGACAGCGCTCGGCTCCTGCTAGGCAGGGCCTATAAAAACCGGCTCCTGCAAGCAGCCCTGGAGTTCAGCTTTTGATGTGCTTCTAACTGCTTCCTACTGCAGAAGGAAGAGGCTGAGTATAACTATCCATCGATATCACCAGCTCCTGCAAACGCCGCCACTGAACGGTGTGGCCCCCTGGTGCTGGAAGATGTATCTATCCAAATTCGCCCAAACATCTAGCATTCATTCATAAAGTGCTTATCCTGGGGTAAGACCCAGTGTACACGCTCCACAGATGGTGCGTGATTCTCACAGGACGTTATGGGTGTACTATTTGCATACTATTATTATTCTCATTTCGCAGATGGGGAAACTGGAACAAGAGAGACTGAGAAATTTGCCCGTATCTGTACAGCCAGCACGTTATGACCACGATCTTAAACTCCACCCTGAGGCGGGGAGGATGTGCCGGAGCAAGCCGAGGCAGAAACGAACGCGTTAGCACGAAACGTGTGGCAAGGAAGGAGGGAGGGCAGACGCGAGGGTAGCTTGCAAACTGGTTACGATTTGGGACCAGGGCACAGCGGCTCAGTCCGTGGAGCGTGTAAAAGCTCCTGCAAAGAGAACAGGCTTTGTCAGGGTCTCCTCATCTCCACTGGTGAGCCTCTGCTCCCCAACTCTGGCCCTGCTGGTTCTCTCCATGCAGCTGCTCGAGAGGTTAGGCCACGTTCATAGAAGCCGGGTGGGGACCTCTGCACAGGCAGCAATGAGCAGACCCCGGGGCTGTGGAGAGGTTTGGCTTTTGCTAAGCCTGCTTGGGAAGAAAGCAAGGCAGGCGGCCCACACACAGAGAGGGAAGTAGGCGAGGCTTGCTTTACAGGGGTGCTGCCCGCATTTGTGTCGTTCATAAGGCAACTGCTACCTGCCAGGTGCAATGAAGCCTTGTAAAATCAATGAAGTGAAAGTGGAGGCTGAAGGCAGCATGCCTGCTGCTCGTGTAACCCAAGCAACATGCTTTAACCTGGCTCCCGGAGCGAGGTCAGACCCGGCTCTGCACCCGGCACTGTCACTGTTTAAGGGATTTCAGGTGAGAGGCCAGTGAGAAGACTGTGACCGGCAGCCTATGAAACAGCACTGGGCATGCGGAAGGCTACGCCTGGGGTATGCCTGACATTCCCACCACAGAGAAGAGCTAGGATGCCCCATCCTAACCCTGTACCCTCCCTGGGTGCTGGGGGACGACTAGGGACAGATGAGGGACAAGTACACGGATTTTAAGTGGAATGCTAGGGTCAGTCTCCAGAGACACCATCTTTCTCTCTCTTTCATCTCCTCCCTCTCTCCACTTTGACGTAGAGAGATGTGTGATGCGTACCCATGTAGCATAAAGGGGGATCTGATTGCCCATCCCTCTTCCTCCCACACCCCTGCTGCTCGCCTCTTCCTCTTTCCTTCTATCTTTTTCTCCCTTCTGCTTTGCTAAGGGAGAAAAGACCTATCTTTGTAGGTCAGAGTTCCTTGGAGGGGCCAACTCAGCTGACAAACAAGATCAGTTCTCCAGTACAGAAGTTGCAAAGCGTTAAGGCTCACGAGTCTCCCCAGCTTTTGTCTTTTGTGAACAGTGCTACCTATGTCTTCTGGTATACCTGCTTATTAGTGATCTGTTGCTATTAAGTACCCCCTACACACACCTACACCACGAGTGATTTAAACTGAGAGCTGTTTATTTCCTTCTATTCCTGCAACCCAGGCCAAGTTCTGAGTGTTTCTCCGGCTGGCCTAACTTGGTTCACTTAGCTGAGGTCATCTGGGGGCTGGTTAGGGCTGGACAGTCTTAGACAGTCTTTCTGCCTTCTGACAGCAAGCTGGACTTGGGGAACAGCCCAGGCTTTCTGACACTGTGGATGGATGCCATGGATCAAGCTGGAAGCTACAAGGCCTTCCAAATCTTTGCCCCCAAAGTCACATGAAATTACTTTTGCCTAATTATACTGATCAAGTTGCAGGATCAACTCATCAATATGTACCCTGGTGTGGGAAGACTTTGAAGCCATGTTTTGTAGGCAACCACAGGTACAAAGCTGGGAGTGAAGTTACTGGGCCTTTGGTTCTGTTTAGGTGCAATTCACACTTCCTCCTAACTCATATCCTCCATACCGTCACTCTGTCTACTTCTAGCCTTCCTGGAGAGAATGTAGTGGCATCTTGTACTTTAATTTGATTTTCCTTGAATAGTAATGAGGCTGAGTACCTTGTTATATGTCTAGTGGTCATCTGTGTGTCTTTTTTGAAGGAAATGATTTGCAGGTGTTCTTTATATAGTCTGGATATGAGTTGCTGTAATTTTACTCAATCTCCTCTTGGATCTTGAGTGATTTTCCTCTTGATTACAAGGGAAGTAACATTTGAGCTGCAGTTTGAAGGATGATGCATAATTAAAGAAGAGCAGGAAGACCTTATCATTAGAAACAGAAGCAGTGCCAACAGGGGGGAAAAGTGGTGCCTTTGAGAAATACTAAGATTGATTTCAAGGTAAGTCAAGTGTGAAGCTTGGAGATGCAGGAGATGAGGTTGGAAAGGTGAAGCCAGGGAGGAAGGTTGGGTTGGAAAGAAGGGCATTTTCAGTGGACATTGTCTTTCAGGAGTTAGTTCTCAGAGGTTCTGTTTCAGGTCTGTAACGCTTGGAGGTCGGGAAACTTATGGATGCACAAGAGTTGAACTCAAACATCCTAGCTGGGACTGCCGAGAAGTGAAAAGTATTTCAATGAGAGATGTTAAGTGTTTTATACCATCTCATGAAATCTTCTCAATGGTTCTATGAGGGCGGGGGATGTAGCACAGCAGCATGGCACCTGCCTGGCAAGCGTGAGGTTCTGAGTTCAATTCCTGATTTTAAAAAAATGCACAGGGGAGGGGGATATAGCTCAGCAGCACAAATGCCTGCCTGGCAAGTGCAAGGTCCTGAGTTCACTTCCCGGCAGCAAAAAAAAAATGCACCGTGGTTCCATGAGGCAAGCAACTACCAACCACTCTCAGCACACACACACGCAAACACACACGCAAACACACTCACACTCAGATGAAGAGATTCAGGTGTTAGATGACTCAGCTGAGGCAGCATAACTTAGGAACGGGCTGGGCTCTGACTGCACCAGGCCCTGCAGCAGTCTTGCTGACAGACAGGTGTGAGAATGTATAACATCCCCTGCTTCTTCCCTTGCTAGGCCTGATCGCCTCTCGGGCTCAGAGACTCTCTGCTGCAGCCAACATGATGGACGACGACACTGAATTGAGGACTGACGGAAACTCCCTGCTGAAGGCTGTGTGGCTGGGGCGGCTCCGACTGACCAGGCTGCTGCTAGAAGGTGGTGCTTACATCAATGAGAGCAACGACAAAGGGGAAACTGCACTGATGGTGGCATGCATCACAAAACACGCGGACCAGCAGAGCATCAGCAAGTCCAAGATGGTGAAGTACCTTCTGGACAACAGGGCGGACCCCAACATCCAGGATAAGTCTGGCAAGACTGCACTCATCCACGCCTGCATCCGGAGAGCTGGGGGGGAAGTGGTCTCTCTGCTCCTGGAGAATGGAGCAGACCCTAGCCTCGAGGATCGCACAGGGGCCTCAGCTCTGGTTTATGCAATAAACGCAGACGATAAAGATGCATTGAAACATCTCCTCGAAGCCTGCAAAGCTAAAGGGAAGGAAGTGATTATCATAACAACAGATAAGTCTTCTTCAGGCACCAAAACTACCAAACAGTATCTCAACATCCCTCCTTCACCCAAAGTGGATGAGAGACAGTCGCCTCCCCCATGTGCCTCCCCCTCCAACATTGAGCTGAAGGCTGCACCCAGTGAGAAGGAAGATGACTTCTTCAGCTTCCAAAGAGGACATCCAAGTGGCAGTAATGCCGCAAAGGTTCTTACTGAGTCTGGATCACCCACCAGGAAAGTTGGTACCCTCAGGAGGGCCCGTTTGCCTCAACTGAAGAGGCTGCAGTCTGAGCCTTGGGGCCTGATTGCGCCCTCCGTGCTAGCAGCCTCCACGCATCAGGACAAAACACAGGGTGCCAGCACAGACAGTGAGGTCATAAGGAATCTAGGTGACGTGTCCTTTCTGAAGAGGGGGCTCTTGTCCAGAGCCAATAGCATCGACGGCAAAGACCTCTTCCCCACCGTCACAGAGCAGGTTCTGAAGGCTGCAGCTCCCTCAGCACCAGCCTCCTGGAAAGGCCCCACTCCCCACCCTCGCCTGGCCCAGAGAGGAACCCTTCCTGGTGACCAAGAGAGGGGTAATGTGCACGTGTCTGGACCATCTTCTCTCAAAGAGCCAGCATCCCTCAAACAGCTGGAAAATGACCTCTATGACCTAGACTTAGAGCCAGGGCCTGACCCAGCCAGCCCCATTCCCCTTGAGGCAGGCCAAGGCCACTCAGATAGAAAGAAGCTCAACAGCTCCCTCCTGTCCCTCTTCCAGGGCTCCCGGGAGTGTCTGGAGGCTGTGCCCAGTACCTCCCCCAGCTCGGGGCGCCGCCCGCTGCACCTTCTAGAAAGACGAGGTTCTGGGACTCTGCTCCTAGACCGTATTGCTCATACGAGGCCTGGCTTCCTTCCACCTTTAAATGTGAATCTGAACCCCCCCATCCCAGACATTAGACCTAGTGGCAAACCTTCTTCCCCACTTGCTAGCAGCTTAAAATCTATGGTTCCCGTTGCTCCAAGCTCACCAAAGAGAGTTGATTTGAGAAGTACGAAGAAGCTCCTCCGAAGGCATTCCATGCAAATTGAGCAGATGAAGCAGCTGTCTGGCTTTGAAGAAATCATGACCTAGAGCCTTTTCGAATGGCTTTCCCCCAAGTCTGTATAGTTCACTGAAGGTACCAAAAATCCAGACCTACACAGCTATGCAGAGCCTCTGTGTCCTACCCATTCTGTAAGGTTGGTGTGGCCACAGCTGAGGACATGGAGACAGGGTGCTGCCTCTCCTCTTAACTAAACAGGGATTATCTCCAGTAACGTACTTCTGAAATAATCCCTGGGATTTTATGCGCCTACTTGAAAAGAGCTCAGGAAAATTAGGTTTTAGAGATCAAATTACAAGAAGAAAGGTCTCTGAAAGATAGAGCCTTTCCAGTTTGGAGGTCACACAGCAAGCACAGTGACTGGGGTTGCGGACACCAGTTATTTTCTGTACAACAAAAACACCACGCATTTAGATCACAAGATGCCATTTGAAGGATGTCACTGATCATCTGTAAAGTGCCTGAAAAGGAAATGGCTTTGACATTCTTTGGAATATGTAGAACTTCAAAACCAACCCCTAAGCTGCTATATTTGGCTTCATCTGGTGGAGCAGAAGCAGAATTCTCCCAGCAGAGAGTGCCTGGCCTGTGGCACTGTCTCTTGTTATGTCGTGGGCACCATCTAGCATGGCTGAACTCCTTCAGCTCTCCAGATACAGACTTTGTCCACATGCCAGCCCTGGTGTGTGCAAAGTCCCACACATCCCTCTATGTGACCCCTTCTGAGCGGTTGCCCAGCTGGAGCCACAGGGAAGAGCCCGGCCTCAGAAGGAAACTGCCCAGTCGCTGGTCCCTGGTTCCACAGGCCTTGTGTGGAAATCAAAGTTAGCTAACATGGATTGGAACATCATGTAACTCATAGGACCAAAATGCTCTTCCCAATTGTTCTTTTTTTTTTTTTTTGGCGGTACTGGGGATCGAACTCAGGACCCTGCGCTTGCTAGGCAGGTGCTTATTCCACTGAGCTATATCCCCAGCCCCTCTTCCCAATTGTTCTTGAGGGAACTCTATGGGATCTGCCAGAGCAGTGGGCAACACGGGCTCTGCACAGATGCTTCTCAGGCTGGAACTGTGGCCTGAAGAGATGTTAGGGGATACAAATTGTTAGTTCCCTTTCAGGGACCTGGGTAATTAAAGAAACACCTGGTTTCTCCTTTGCCTGAGTTACCTGGGTGATGAGAGATTTACTGAAACAATCTGTAGAACCCTTTAAACATTTTGAAGAAATCCAAAGAAGGAAGCAGAAATTTAGCACACTTGATAAGTTAGATGCTGATATTCTCATTTTCTTCCCATGTATTTCTCCTCTCATATAGCCAAGGTGCACTTGTTCCATGCTTGAAAAGTTTAGCTGTTCATAGGGATGGAACCATGCAGACAGAAGAGAAAGGCTTTGAGTCTGACAGGCTTAGCCTTGCACCTGGGCTTAACCATTTACCACAGAGCAACCCTGAGAAAAGAGCTCCTCATCTGGAGCATCTGTTTCTTCACCTGTAAAATGGGATCACTTTACTTGGTCTGCAAGGTTCTGGGTGACAATGCAGTGGCACAGAGTGTTAAAGTGCCTCTGTGCCCAACACGGGTAGACATCACTGGATAAAAGGTAGCTAGTTTAAATTTATTTCTAGAAACCTCAGAAGCCTCAAAATCTCAGTTCATAAATAATGTACACAGCAGCGTAAAGTCCAAACAGAAGATCTCAGTGTCTCTTTGAGAGTCCCACAAGTTCTATAAACCCTGATTCCTAAACTCATTTGCAAAGTAAAACATCCTGCCATATAAGCTCTGCATATCACACCAATTCTATAGAAACATTTCCTAGAAATGTATCTAAATCCCAACAAAGATATTAATGATAGTTAAAAAGTGCTTATTTTTGTGGTTCTATTAGGGCAGGTTCTTAACCTCGTACCACTGACAGCTGCGGCTGGCTGACTTTTGCTGAGGTGAGGAGATCAGTCCTGGGCATCGCAGGGTATTTAACACCCCCTGCTCAGAGGGTAGCAGCACCTTGCTCCTCAGTGTGATAAGCAAAATGTTCCAGTGGATCCCTGTGCTCTAGCAAGCAGCTGTGTAAGTAGTGGACATGTGCCAAGGGCCGCAGAGCCAAGTGGACACGTGTCCTTCAGGACTCTCGGCAAGCAGACACCACACAGCACTAATGGTCTCTGTACCTTGTAGGATCGGCAGAAAATGAGAAGAAAAGCACCTACACTGATGAAGATGTACAGCTCGAGAACTTGGCTCGGTGTGGACACCCATCTGGTTTTCAGAACCACTCAGTTCTTAGCAGTTCTTACCAAGGAGACCCAATTATAGGTAAAGAAACAGCTTCCAACATTAAAGAGAGAATCATACAACCATTGCTTCCACCAGCTCTTTACACACACACGCACACGCACATGCACGCACGCGCGCACGCGCGCACGCACACACACACACACACAGCACATTTTAAGTATTTTTCCAGCTATTGTCAGTGCCAGTTAAAGCTGCTTTGCCATGGGGACCAGAAAACTCTGCATAGAAACATTTTGCATAGGAGCCAAGACTTAGAAGGCTGGCTTGTCTGCAGGAGAGCTGGGTGCATTTGTACTGATTAGCTCAGGCATGAGAGCTGCTTTGTCAGGGTGGCTGGTCCATCAAACAGAAGTAGAATCAAGTTAGGAGCTCCCCTGCCACCTCTGCTTGCATCTTGGCATGACCTGCCCGCCAACCCTCCTCTGGCAGGCACCAAGCAGCCCTTTCTCCATCACTGCTTGACAATGCATTAGCTGAATTAGGTTTGTTCCACACTCGCACAATGGCCAACATACCTTGTCATGGTTTATGCATAAATAAGCAATTTTGTCCACATCAGTGAACTTCACAAGAATGCTTTTCAAAAGCATATTTTAGATTCAAATAGGCTTTCTAGATCAGAGGCTAGCTTTTTGATTTGGAATCCTAGAGTCACTATGTAAGTTAGCTGTGAACTATAGTTTCAATGATCAATCCACTTAGGATTCTCTAGACTGTTTATTAAAATATAATCCAAAATGTGAGTCTAATGTTTAAAGTCTGGTGTTTTGGTTTAATTTCTAGACATTCCAGAGCCTTAACAAAACCCACCAACCCTTGTAGATTCCCATGGAGCTTCATGCAGGGGCACATGCCAGCCCCAGAGCTCCTCCCTGTGTGTCGGTGCTGCTGACCAGCCCTCCACAGTGCCCATCCCAGTCTCAAGCTGTGGGTGTGCTCAAAGATGTGTCAAAGTTCCTGTAATGAAACTGTTTAACATGTCAATAAATGATCTATTGCAAACCTTCAGTAGTAGTTCTCATTTTCTTCAGTGAAATTTCAAAGATAAAATTGACCTTTTCTTTAAGATAGCATCAATATGATTGCCTAGTGACATGAACCTTAGCAAGCACTCAGTATTTTACAGTTACTTTTAAACATTAATGTTAGACTGTCCTGGGCTTCTGTCCTGGTAAATAAGCAAAGTGAGTGCAAGATGAGTGTCAGGTGTGTATGAGTGTCCCCAGCCCTGCTGCCATCCCCAGGCTACATCTAGCAACAAGACAGACTCACAGCCCTTTGCATCCTGCAGACTGTCTGTATGCTGACTGGTGTGGACATAGGTGACCTCATTCCTCTGCTCAAGGATGGAGTGGCAAGAGCAGGAACAGGCCAGAAGGTCTCCCTGGAGTCTTAAACTCTAGTCTATTGTGATTCTCTAGACCAACTGCAGTTAAGTTTTCCTCTAGACTACTGAAATTAACTTGGTTAGTAACAGAAAAAAGGAGTGATTTTAGGATGTCTTTTGCCTCCTCTGCCATCAGGGAAGGAGGCTAATATTGTTTCTAAGTCCTTCAAAGAGAGATGATGAGGGGGAGAAGAGGGACGGAGTTCAGGTCGCTGTGGCTGGTGCTGGAGGAGGAGATGCATTCATAAGGCTGGCAGAAGGCTTAGAAGCCTGTGGTCCCTTTATGGAACAGAGCCTTGGAGAAAACTAGTTGCATGGTTTGTCCTGGGAGCCTGGGCCTGGCCATGGCGGGCAGGAAGGCCCAGGCTGAAGAATCCGCAGGTTTGACAATGAACACACTAGCTGGTTACAGCAAGTGCGGTAAAGGTCAAGGCCACCTGCACACCGTGACTATGTACAGCTCCTCGGAGCGCATGGGAAGAGCTACAAGGGGACTCAAGTGGACTTTCCTGTCCACTTTGTTAAAGGGGAGTCAGGACCAATTTTAGTGGGTTTAGTAAAGTAATACGGGATCACATACATTCAAAAGTAATACAAGGAAATTCGCGGCACTCTTGTGTCCGAGTAACAAAACAGGGTATGCATGTAGAAAGTGCAGGATCGTAGTCACAGTTCCACCTGCCTGCTGAAGGGTGTCCACACAAGGACTGCACCTCAGGAGGTGAGGACACAAGGGCTTTAGGGCTGTGCTGACACCCAGTTGAGTCAACACAGCAAGAAAAGTCAGGATTTTCATAGGGGCTCCTTGGTGGAAGGTGATTCTGTAGTCCAGTGTCAGCAGATGGGGTGTGGAAGGGCATTTCAGAATCACGGAATTAAAATCCAATTGAGCTTATTGGAGAAAAGAGTGATCTTATGAGAGAGGCTTGGACGGAAGTGAAGGGAAAGAGAAAGACGGAGGTGCTAAGGAGTCAAAAATCCAATGGGAACCAATCCAAGTGAACAGCCTGGTTCTGCCCTCTGCTGGTAAAGCTGGCAGGAGTATATGGGTGCGTACATATACATATGTGTGCATCTTTTGCCAAAGTCAACGTGCAGGGAGATTCAGTGACTTACCCAAGACCACACTGCTGGATCCATTTACCAGGAGATAATGAAAGTTTTCATCGCCACCAAAACCCCACTCATACTCTTTGTAACCTTTCCCACCAGTTTCCAGCAACTACTGATCTGCTTCCCATCACCACACTTTAATTTGCATTCCCTACAATTTCATATAACTGGAATTATATAGTAGGTATGCTTTTGTGTCCAGTTCTTCTGTTCTGCACAATTAGCTAGAGATTCGCCGAAGTGATTTCTCATACTACCACTTCATTCTTTTTCATTTCCGAATGCATTCCAGTGTGACAAATGGAAACAGTCTGTTTCTCCGTGCACTGTTGGAAGGAGGGGTGAGTTGTCTCCAGTTTGGGGCTATTATGAGTATAGCTACTACATACTTTTATGTGTAAGTTTTTGTACAAACATACACTTTCTTTTCTTTTGGCAAGTACTTAGGAGTGGGATGACTAACTCATAGGTATGTGTATAAATTTTTAGAAACCATGAAACTGTTTCCTCACGTTCCTACCAGCAGTGTGTGAGAGTCATGGTTCCTTCAAACCTCCACCAACGCTGGTGTGATCATCATTTTCAGTTTAACTAACCGCTCCTCTGTGGTGTTAATCTGGGGCTCTCTACTCACTAATAATGTGGGTATCATTCCAGACTCTCCTTAATAACTATGTCATCTTTGGTGACACGTCTGGTCATTTTCTTGCTTCTTAAACAATGTTTTCTATTGTTAATTTCTGAGAGTTCTTTATAGATGCTGGATGGACATTTTACTAGTGTATGCTTTGCAAGGATTTTTGTCCCAGTTTGGGGTATCTTTCATTCTCTTAATAGAGTCTTTTAGAGAGCAATTTAAAAATTTTTTATAAAGTCTAATTTATCAGTTTGTTCTTTTATTACAGATTGTGCTTTTGGACTATTATCTAGGAAGCCTTTATCTGACCCAGGGTCATAAAGATTTTGTGCTATAGTTCCTGCTAGAAATTTTATAGATTTAGGATTTACATTTAGGTCTCACATCTGTTTGAGTTCATTTTTCTAATATAGATATGGACCGTGTGGTTTAGGAGCCTTTGGAACTGTTTTGTTGGAGAAGTTTGAAAAGGCCTGGAGATGTCAGTGAGAGAAGACATAGAATACAGTAAACAGAGCCTGATGGGTGATTCTGTTGGAGCTCAGAAGACCATAATGTTGACAAGAATGCAGACAGTAAAGGCCAGGCTCAGGGGTTTTCAGTTAGGAACAAGATCTCCACTGGCGGTTGGACTAGAGGCCTTGCCAGAAAAATTGTCTACATTTTGCCCATATCCTGAGAATCTGTGGGAGACAGAGATCAAAGTTTTTTGTAGTCAAACATGTTACCAACATGAAAAGTTGGGGGAGAAACTGTCTCAGGGACCTCCTGGTCCTGGCTTCTGAAATACAGGCAGTCAGTCTGCTGACTGGTCTGCATTCCAAGTGGTGAGATCCTCCTGATTAGTTATGGCTCAGTTTCCTCCTAGAACCACCTTAACAGGTTTCAGTGAGTCCTTCTTTTCTGTCTCTGCTTCATATTCCATAACTTTGTAACTACTCTTGGATAATGGACAACATGCAGGGCATTTCATTTTAATTTCTAAAAAGCTCAAACATCATTGAAAAATGGAGATGAACTCAGAGAAGCTTAGGAATAGAGAAAGTTGAGAAACCAGGTTCACCAGCAAAAGCAGACCACTGCACCATCTGCTCAAGGTGGCTGTGGCCCTGACTCTCACAGTCACGGGCCCTCACTGCTGTCACTCACCTCCAACAACCTCCTGTCTTCCTCAAGATTCAGACCCGGGGGCATCAAGTTGGTACAGCCTGTGCACACAGCCACATGCCTCAGGGTCAGGGACAGAGGGACAGGGATTTCTGCCTGTTTTAGGACCTGTGATGAAAGGCAGGCTACTTCCTCCTCATAGGAAAGATGTTTAAATGATTGATAGCTGAAAAACAATTGTTCTGGAGACGGTGGTAGGTTTTGGGAGGGCAGTGTTTACACCTTTCTCAGTTGGGTTGTTCAGGGAGAGGCTGGTCTCCGTTCTAGCTCCGTGGCTCCGTGAAGTGGTTTGCAACTTTTTTGCTAGTCAGGCTACACGTAGTGAATCCATTGCTTTCTTCCTCAGCATCAATTGCATGTATGAGGCATGGATAAATACTGACCTTGCACTTCTGTTGTGTGGAGCAATGATAATCTTCTTTAGAGCATAGCCTGGTCTACCTCTATCTGCCCACATCCTCATACTGCAATTTTTCACTTTTTCAATTTTTTAAAATTGTGAAATTAAATGTACAAGAAGTTGTAGAGGACAGGTTCAACAAAACCAGGCTAAAGTAAATACTCATGAAAGGCCCTTGGTGCCACTTTTAAACCTTTGCCTCCTCCATCCTCCCAGAAATAAGCACCGTCCCACTTTCATGTTTCCAATCCTTATCCTTTTATCTTTTCTTGCCTTACCTTTCTACCTAGAATTTTTGGAGCAACTATGGACAGCAATTGTGACAGTAGGCCATTTATGTCTGATTTCCAATATTGAAGGGAAATATTTGAATGTTTATCATCAGCCATGAAGTCTGCTCCGGGCTTTTAATAGACATTTTATAACATTAAGGAAGTTTCCCATTACTCTCGGCTCCCTAAAAGGTTTTCTCATGAATAGATGTTGATTTTTGTCATGTGTTTTTAAATGCACCCATTAAGACGCTCGTTTTTATTTTATTTTAAAAGTTCTTCACTGAAGTCACCTCAAGACTACATGGACAAATAACATTTTTTAATTTTTTCCAAGTTTTTCTGTTTTTAGTACCTCCTACCATATATTGTGGAATACAAAATTTGAAAGGAAACTTAAGAGGTCATCCACAGTCTAGCACCTGATTCTTGAATCTTCTCTGCAGCTATTCCAGGGGTTGGTTGTTCAACTTCTCTCTGCCTGAATATTCGCGAGGATTAAACATTTACTATGTCTGTTCATTCCCTTCTCAGGGAACTCTTCCAGTGCCAGTAAATCATTTCTTACACTGAGCTGAGATACGCCTCTGTGTCAGATGCAGGTTTAGGGCCAAGTTTTGCCACGGGGAACACGAAGAACAAGTGAAGCCTGACAAATGAAGAGAAGTGGCGTATTTGGTGGGAAGCACACAGCCTTGAGAACCGCGCAGGGCTGGGCTCAATTTCTCAGCCACAGACAAGGCGAGGGAGCTTGGGTGCTGCGGCAGATTGTGCCTCCCATCCTAGTGGGTGCCTCCTTTGCAACAACGCTGTGCAATGCTGCCATCTAGAGGTCAATCTATTTCTTCACCTCCCTGAACTCTGGGCCGGTCTTGGGACTTGCTCTGGCCACTAGACGGGGAGAAAGTGATGCTGCAAAGTTCTGGAGTTAGGAGTCAGAAGTCTCTGGTGTTTTGCTTTGGTCCTCTTGGGGTATCTCCTATGCCTGTCGAGTAAGAAAATAGTGTAGCCTACTCTAAGTGAGAAGATGCCTCACCATCCGCTGCAGACATCCGGTGTCACCTTGGGATCTCCCAGCCCAAAAGTCCCTCTATTCCAGTGGAGCTTAACGGTCAATCCTGGCAAAAACCCCTGAAGCAGAAAGACTGCCCTGCTAACCCACAAAGCCAAAGGAAGTTATGGATCACTGTTGGTTTAAGCCACTGAAGCACGGCAAAAGACTAAAAATGTCAAGCAAACTCCTTGTGCTGCTTGCTGTTTGTACCTTGTCAAATGGGGAAAAAAAGCTTTTTTTTGGGTATGATTGCTCCAGGGATTCAACAATGTGAAGTATAGGGGACGTGCAGGTAGGTGGCGCTGTGACGGACCCAGTGGTAGTGCGAAGTAAACAGAGGGTGTTGGGGCTGCTGTCACGTTAGGAGGATAAACACTCTCTTCATCATTAGTTTATATGCTTCCACAGGAAGCCCTTGACCCGTTAGCTTTGTCTTGTTTGAGAAGCCTTTCTGGTAGTTTGTTATTCTGGTCCCCTAATTACTGTTCCATGGCATTTTCCACATTGTTGATGCCCTCTGCTAATTTTTACAGTGGGACAGTTGCCATTCGTGTCAGTGCCTTCTAAACAATATAGTAAGTGCCGAAGTCATGCTGTACTTCATTCTCCCAGCTGGAATCAAGCTCTTTTCTTCAGTCTGGGCACCCTCAGTCTCACGCTCAGCGTGCTGTGGATTGCACCTGCTGACTCTGACCTAAGCCGCTGTGACCCGGGCTCCCCTCCTTAGAATGCATGCAAGTGCTCACTTGGAACTTGGGTGCACGATTTAATATTTAACCCCGAAGAATTTCTTTTTGTTAGTCTTAGCCTAGCATTCCAGGTGGCCAAGGGAGCCTTAGTCCGCCGTCTTTTTGCTTTCCCACTGGATGCGTCTAAATGATTACTTCCATGTTTTCTCTCAGTCACTGAAAAATAGGACAGAGGTTGGGAAGGAACCTCAAGGTGTGTACTAAATGACTCTTCAAGTTTAGCACATGGCAGTGTACATTTAATAACTATGTGACATGTGTGCTATTTTACAGCCTGCAGGCTGCTTTCGCATGCTATTGTCCTTAACCCAAGGCCAAATGCACCTGCTAATAAGCACTTCAATGTTATCTACACAAAGGATATGTGGGCAGTACATTTCTTTGCTGCAATCAAAAACATCTAATAACCCTGTCCCGAAAAAAAAAATCTTCAATGAGTAGCAATACCACAGTATGTCTTTCCTTTTTATTTCTAAGATTTTGTGCAGGTGATTCACACCAGCATTCGGAGGCTGAGGCAGGAGAATCACAAGCTCACGTCCATCCTGGGCAACTTAGTGACTTAGAGAGATCCTGCCTCAAAATGAAAAATAAAAAAGGTGGGGGTGGGCATAGAGAGCGGGCTGGGGATGTAACTCAGCGAAGGACCTGGGCTTAATCTCCAGGGAAGAAGAAAGATGGAAAAAGAGGAAGGTGGGGGAGAGGGAAAGGACGAAAAGGAAGTAAAAAGGTAGAAAGGCATTAATGGGTCTCCGTGTACCCTTATCCTAGCTGCTACGCACGTTAGATCTGGACAACGAGAAGACTTGAGTTCTAGAGTGGCTCAGACGGCAGGCAAGCGCCAAAGAGCAGCCTGCACAGCACAGGACTAGGATCAGCCGCGCCCGGCGAAGTGAGCTGCGCAGGAACCCGGCTGCCCAGGTCACGCGCCTCGCACTCCACACGCGCGGGTTCGGGTAGCTCCGCCCTCCCCTACCGCGTGACCCCACCCCTTCCAGAGAATACGCAAGCGCACACTTGTAGCGGGCTCCTCGCCCCAGGCGCCTGCGCACTGGCTCCCGCCTTCCCGGAAGCACAGCTGCGGTGCCACGTCTTCCCGCGCGCACTTGGGTCTCGGCCACGGCCCTGCGGACCCAGCCGAGCACCATGGGCCGCGCTCCTCGCCCCGCCGCCGCGCTGCTCCTGCTTCTGCTGCTGCGCGCCGAGCGGTTGCGGGGCGCCGAGCTCACTTTCGAGCTGCCGGACAGCGCGCGGCAGTGCTTCCATGAGGAAGTGGAGCAGGGCGTGCGGCTGTCGCTCGACTACCAGGTGCGGGCGGGCGATCCGGGCTAAGCCCCCGGCCCCGCGGAGGACCCACTCCCCTTATCGCGCCCCTCGCTGTTCACACGGGGTGCGGCGGGCGCTCGGGGAGCCGGTGCCGGCCTCTGGCGATGTCAGGGCCCAGCTGAGCTGCGGTCACACGGAGGACCAGGGTCGCAGGGTAGAGGGGTGGCTGCCGGCGGCCTTCGGGGATGAGGGGGTGCGGGAGAGCAAGGATAGGGCGGCCAGACCCCCGAGGGAGGCCAGTGCTTGCGTACAACTTCAGGTGTGAGCCTCACCGGACTGCCCACTTTGACATCCGTGCGTGTGTCAGTGTTCATTCGCACTGAGGCAGCCCAAGTGCAATAACAGAAGAGTGGTAATTGTATGGCCCGAGAGGCCTGAGCGGTCACTTGGTCCCTGCCTGGATGAAATCCGCCCTCGAGATGTCCACGTGGGCTTGCACAACCAGCCTCAGGACGCTCACTGCCCCACAGGGAGCTTGCTGAACGCATCTAGTAACTTGCCTGGGCAAAGAGGACATTTTTCGTTTGGGAGCAGGTGGAACACAGTGTGGGTTTCGCTGCAGCCCCGAGGGTGAAGGCGGAGAAGTGGCCGCTGATTCAGTGCAACCAGGGCAAGAGCAGCTGGAGCGAACGCTGTGGCCTGACTGCTGTACCTGTGCTGCGTGGTCTCTCAGGGTCTGTTTTCCCTGTGTGAAGGAGAGTTTGAACTAATGATTTCCCAGTCTGTCCCACTCCTGCTGCTGGCCGATTCCATGAAGCTTCCACCTGTATTTGCCTATGTCTTGCATTTAGTTACTGGACCCATTCAGAAAGCAAAGAGTGACCCTGGCCTTGGTCATCTGTCTCTGACTGAGGAGGTAGCAGCAGGTGCAGCGTGTGCTCTACCCATTCTCACCCTGGTGGCTCAGGGCAGGAGGCCACCTCTTCACTGTCACTCCCGGGATGTGTGCTACCCCAGGTTGGCCAGGAATTGGCTGGCAGTTGGTGTGTGTCAGACTCTGCTGAGTACTTTAGCTGTTATACTTCACCTTGCCTGGCCACAGTCGAGTAAGGTCCACTGGCCCTGGGGTATCCCTTTGCCTGTCACCTGAGTGACTTGCCCAGGGTCACACAGTTACCGAGTGGCAAAGCCTGGGGACTGTTCCCTCAATTTGCCTTCCTCGTAGTTTCAGAGCCTTGTTGCCCTGACTGAAGGAGAGCACTCATCCTGGGGTATGTTTGTTCCTGCTGCAGGCCAGTGTGATAATTTGGTATCTCAGAGATAGAGCCAGCAACCCTTAGGTCAAATTTCAGCTCTGCCCTGTTCTATGTGTAACCTTAGGATCCTCAGTTTCCCCTTCAGAAGAATGGGCAGAATCAGGCTGACTGTGTTCCTGCAGAGCAAAACCTTTGCGGTGAGGCAGGCCTAGATTCAGATCTCAGCCTGGCACTCTGAAGCAGCACGTCAAAAACTAAGTGACAGGAGTTTGTAGGGTCTGATTGTGGGGTAGGGTCATTGTGCAGTAAGTGCTGGTTGTCCCTGGATGACGGCTCACTGTTTGTGTGTCAGGTCATCACGGGAGGCCACTACGATGTTGACTGCTATGTGGAGGACCCCCTGGGCAACGTCATCTACAGGGAGACCAAAAAGCAGTATGACAGTTTCACCTACCGCACCGAGGTCAGAGGCGTTTACCGGTTCTGCTTCAGCAATGAATTCTCTACCTTCTCGCACAAGACTGTCTACTTTGACTTCCAGGTGGGCGACGAGCCCCCCATTCTCCCAGACATGGGGAACAAAGTCACAGCTCTCACCCAGGTGAGTGACCCCCCAGCCCCTGATGACAGGGCCACAGGTCCAGCTCGAAAGGCTCCTGCTCTGCTTCCTGTCTCCCTTGCTGTTCTTTAGCCATGTCCCTGAGTATCCAGCTTTCCTCTGCATCATTCCCACATTCCCGTCTGTCTTTTATGCCTCTGCTTGGGTGACGCGTCTGCCACGGAGACCGAAGTCTCTTGTGTGTGGTGTTAGTGAGCGCAGCATAGCTGCTGCGACACATCAGCACAGGGTCGGTGGACTAACGGTAGAAGTTTTCCCTCTCTCCTGCAAATCTATGAAGGCCGGTGGGGGCTTGCCTACGTGCGTGACTCAGCGGCCAGATGCTGCTTTCTTTTTTAACTCTCTGCCCTCCAAGGGCTTTAGAGTCTTGCACCAACAGCCACCAAAAGGAGGAGAGAACAAGAAAGGCTTCCAAGTAGTCGCACGCATCACTTCTGCTCGGGTCCTGGCTAGCAGTGGCTCTTAGCAGCAGCTCTGTGCTGCAGGGCACTGTGGATGCTGCTGGGGCTCAGATGGCCACCCCGGCCTGGCCTGCTGTGGGCTTTGTTAAGCCTGACTCCACCTCCTTCATGCTGCCTCCTACTTTAATCCCCCTTCCTCCCTCCCGTCCGCAGGCTCCAGCTTCCTGAGGGCAGGGCTCTTGGATCTGCCTGGTATCCTCCCCATGTGGAAGGTGTGGTGCTGAAAGAAACTTGCCAGGTGTCTGTTGAGTGCTTGTCGGAGCTCTGAGGAACCTGTAAAACAGGGTCAACTGTCCCTAGCTGTGCTTATTTCCAGAGTCAGCACCAGGGCGTGTGGAGCCTCTGCAGGTCAGGGCACGCCTGGCCACCTTCCATGGTGGCCATGACCCCTGCTCCCCTGTGGCCTGGGGCACGCTCATGGAGTCCTTGGGTTGTTAGGTCTGCCCTCTTCCCTGAAGTTAAGGCCGCACCGGCCAGCACACAGGTGCACTTCTTCCTCTGTACCGGCGGCTCACGAGGCTGTGTCACCTAGGTGGCTGGTGGCTATGGAGGGCCAGTTTTGGACAGGTAGTGTGCCTGGCTGGTTTCAAGAGCAGGGTTTGCATGTAGTCACCTCTGCAGCCTATGAAACAGCCTCATGAAACAGCTTCCTCTTGGAAGGCGTCGCAAGTGTAAGCTGAAGACATCCTTATGAACTGGCACGGGGTGGGCTTGTCAGAGAAAGGCATGATGAGTCAGGTCCGCAGAGGATTCCTTCCTGGAGTCTGAGCCTTAGGGCCTGAGTCTGTTTCAGGTCAGGGAAGCCAGATGGGCTTGGGCTTTCTTCTTACGCCTCTTGAAGGCCCTCCCTCCTCTTGACCAGCCTTAAGAGGCATTTCTGCTGCTTCTGTAGCTTTGCAGCCTCTACCTAGGGCCAGGTCCATCTATTCAGGCGTTCACGCAACCTGTCCACTGGGCTGAAGTACGGCAGGACACGTGGCCCTGCTGGCCAGTTCGCTTGCGGCACTGTGGCCAGGGTGAAGCTTGATGTGCTTGGGGTCTTGGAAGGTCCAAGCAGTGTTTCTGGGAGAGTCAGACAGGGTTCCTGCAGAGCGAACTGTCGAGCTGCTGGGAATGTGTTGGTCATGGGAGCAGAAAGGGCCTCCCAACATGGAGCAGAGCAGAGACGACGGTGGTGACCTTTGGCTTTGATCAGCTGGGTGTGGGTCCCCTTTTAGCCAGTGGCTGCAGTCTCCATTGCCCTAGAAGTAGGCTGGGGGTCTGCCTAACAGTTTCGTGGTTACGAGGGAAAAAGGTTTCTTTCTGGCTCATGCTGACAGGGTCGCAGCAGGTGAGGAAATAGCGAGTGTTCATTGTTGGGGCCTGTGTGACTCCTGGCGGCGAGCTGCCTTGGGTTTGTCGGTGTGAATGTTGTGTATGCCCTGGAGGCCTCAGGGCAACAGTACTGAGAAGCTGCGAGCAGCACTGCTGCATTCAGCCCGGGCTCGGTGTCTGAGGGGCTCCAGTCGGCCGAATGCAGTGTACAGTTGCAGCTCCCAACTGTAAGAGAAAGCAGCTTGGAGAATGGGTTTCTAACCTGGAAGCCCAAGAAAGTGCTCTCCTAGTATTTACAAACAGAAGTCTCTTCAGGTTTATAGGAATAAAAGGTGTGTGCATGTATGTGTATGTATATGTAATGTTTATATACATGTATATGCACACGCAGCCATGCTACACACACATGCACACACACACATTTGTTTATCCATCCGTCCCACTAATTACAGGAAGCCTCTTTCATTACCAAATCCCCTGAGCTCAGCACTCCAGATCCACCCCTCCCAGACATGGTGCCTGGGAGTGGGGTCCTTGTCTCCGACAGGACTGTGGTGACCTGGTAATTTCCAGGCCTATGCTGCTGGTGATTCTGACACCTGGCACTTTCTGCCCCTTCATCAGATTGCAGCTCACTCTTCCTGTGTCTGGTCCCCTTCCACTCTGATAGGATCGGCCCCTTTCTCCAGGGTTCCTGCAGCTCTGCACACCCCTCTGGTTAGTCTTTCACTGTTTGTTGCAGTTGATTGGCTTTTCGTTATAGTTGTGAATGACTGTCTTGCTGAGTCTGGGTTCCTAGAACCTTGCACCTGGAAGACAAGTAGGCATTTAATGATGTTTAGGTGAATCAGTGGACCTGGGCCTGGTTTGAAATTCCTGTAGCTTCGTTTTACTGTGGCTCTGCCCCGCCTACTGTACCGGTCTCCCAGGATCTCCAGTTGATAGATGTGTGGAACCAGCTTGCCTTGCTGTTCACCTGTGTCCAGGTTGTAGGCAGGTCCTGGGAGGCTGACAAGCCTTGTCTTGACTCACCTGACCTCACACTGCAGCCTCTTTCTAGTTCCTTCCCAGCTCAGGCCCTGCTCTGTCTCCATGATGTCAATAGGCCGTGGCAGCATTAGTGGGCAAGCAGGGAGCAAGCTCACCATCCCCCGAAAGCATGTCTGCACAAAGTGGTCCTGTTTGGAGGTTGAACGTTTGCAGCCAGTCCCATGTCAGGAGTCCTTCTAGAATCCTCTGCTCCTTTCTCAGGTCAGATGTCTGTGGGTGGCACCACCTCATCACGTGGGCTGAGGACACTGTCACAAGAGAGTGTAGTATCTGGTATGTGGTGGTACTCAGACACACAGGAAGCACTGAGAAGCAAGGCATAGGTACCCTTGGCACTCGTATTGGAGCACAAAGGGTTCCTTCTCACTGGGTTGTGCTGGTCCCCTGTCCACCCCTCAGTTCAGATCATGTTGCTTTTCTCTCTGTGTGACATTGCCCCCCATCCCCAGCCGCAGGTCAACAGAGGTACAGCTACCAGGCACAGAGGAAGCCCTAGCTTTGCAGAGAGGGCCTGTGGGGGCTCTGCTCTTCTCCAGGCAGTGCAGCTCCTGGAGGGTCGGACATGAGGCCCTGTCTCATGTCTGTGGCTCCCACCTGCCTCCTGCATGGCCACTGTGGCAAGAAACAGGTTCTGGGAGCACAAAGCTTCCACAGCTTCTTATGCAGCGCTCTGCAAACAGTTTGCCTTTGAGGCCGGGTCTGCAGTACTGGGGCTGTCGTGACTCCTGCAGCCCGGCATCGTGGCTGGGGACTATCGTCGCACACTGGGGGTGTTCAGAGGGTACAGAGCCATGTGTCCTCGTGACTGCCGAGTGACTCCCAGCCACACCCACAGTGGCACTGCAGACCTGTTCATTCGTTGAAGCTCAGCGCCACGAGGCCAGGACAGACATTGGTTGATGTAGGCTCTGAGCCGGAGGCACTAGTGAGCAGCTGCTTCACACTCACAGGGCTGCTGTTGGGCCCAGTTCTGTGCTGCCACAGGGCCAGCGTCCTCTTCTGGCTGCCATCTGTTCTGTTCTCAGTCTCTTGGGCACTTTGCCAGTCCTGCAGGTACTCACTTCTGTGGCCAGCTGGAGAAAGCTGCTTTGTGGACGTCTGTGAACAGAGGCCTCAGGGTTCCTGGTGATGGAATGGGGCTCTCAGGGTGCTGGCCAGGGCGTTTTCAGAGTTTCGCCTTCCAACATATTTTAGCAGGTGCAGAGATTTGTCTAGTATGGTGTGAGCATAGGTGTATGTGTGTGCATACTTGTGTCTGTGCTTGTGACCTGAGAAGAGAGTGTCCCTTCCAACCTGTGTTAATATGTAAAACTGTTGGCATCAGTTACACAGCAGAAGCAGGAAAGTCAGAGTCCAAATGGTTCAGGTCTGGTCTACCTGCCTCTTTAGCCACGTACCCTGGCAATGTATGTGGCCTGGTCCAGCCTCAGTTTCCCCATTAGCACATGGGGTGCACAGTCAGCTGGCATTACTTGATGAGAAGGGCGATGACCTGCGTGTCTGTACCTCACAAGGATTAAATGAGAAAGGGCGATGCTCCCAGGCGTGGGCTCAGGACACAGTTGAGTCAGGTCCTGACCCTGCCATCTACTGGTGGTGTTCACAGCAAATTGCTTGATGTCTCTGAGCCTCTGGTGGGCTTTCCTCTCGGAGTAAACAGGAATGGGAGACCCTCTGCACAGATAGCAAGTTAGCACTCGGGGCTCCCCTGATACCAGCGACAGATGGGCTGTTGGCTGGCGTCCGTTGTCTCAGGTCAGCACTGTGACTGCTTGTGTCTTCTACCCAGATGGAGTCTGCCTGTGTGACCATCCACGAGGCTCTGAAGACAGTGATCGACTCCCAGACACATTACCGGCTCCGGGAGGCGCAGGATCGAGCCAGAGCTGAAGACCTCAACAGCCGAGTCTCCTACTGGTCCATTGGTGAGACGATTGCCCTGTTTGTGGTGAGCTTCAGCCAGGTGCTACTGCTGAAAAGTTTCTTCACAGAAAAACGGTCTGCTCATCGGGCCATCCACTCCTAGCCCAGGCCCCAGGATGGAGCAGCACTCTTGGGTGCCAGGCTGTACACACCTGAGTCCTTGCACCCAAAAGAGAGCCCACAGAACTCAGTGATCCCAAGGCATCCAAGTGCATTCTGTGCACAGCATTGACTGGAAGAACCTTTACAGCTAGGCAGGGGTTGCTCTGTGAGAGGGCGGTGGGGCCTGTGCCAGAGCCTCCAGCACCACTGAGGGCTTGGCTTCTGCTCCGTTGTGCCTGGGTGCTGTGGCCTTGGACCTCCTCCATGTGGGGAGCAATGGCGCTCTCCACTCTGGCTTTCCTCCCGTGGGACTCTGCGCCTGAGGAAACCAGGCCCTGAAGCAACTGTGTGCATCTGCCTACTGCAGGCACAGCAGTGTTGGCCACACGGGCAGGACCCAGGTGAGGACTGCGTGCCTTGGCTGGCCCTGCATCTCCCAGGAGGTGGGGCGGGGCTAATAAAGATGCCTGTGAACACCTGAAGGTGTGTGACTTCTTCCTGGTCCCAGAGGTGCTCAGCGCCCCACGGGGAGCATGGGTGTACAGGCACAGGGGACAGGAGGTCACTCCTGCCAGCCAGATGGGAACAGGAACAGGAAGGCCCTCAGCTTCCTGTCACTCACCAGGCAATGCTGCAGGAACACCCCTGCCCTGCGCCTCATGACCTGCTGGTCCTTGCCGCTGACCAGAGGAGTCCTCCCCGAGTCCTCCATGCAGCACCATTTCCCTGTCCTGTGAGGAGGGAAATGAACTCTTCTTGACCAAGGTCTGGAGGGAGGATGTGACATATTCTAAAGAACACCTGCCAAGAGACCTGACACCTGGAACTGTCTGGCAAGTGCTCAGTAATACATTGTAGGAAAGGGGTAAAAGCAAGGTTCAGTCTCCAGTACTACAAAAACAAATAAATAATTTAAAAGTAGAAGGAGCGGAGTAAGCTATCCTAAAAAACACTCTAAGCCTGATGGGCTTGGTCAAATGCTGCCTATCTTTCATGTGTTTTAATGGTGCTTCTGTCCTGTCTCCCCTTGTAAAGTTAAACACTGGGTAGATATAAAAGACTGTGTGAACTCTGTCCAGGACAGAGCGGAAGACACTCCCGAGTCCCTGTGCCCAGCCTAGCCCTCTCAAAGCCCCTAACCACCCACCGTGCTCCCCTGCCCTGGGACCCTCCAGCCCAGAAATGGCATCTCAGCCACTGAGGAGGTTGAAGTCAAAGGAAATTGCTCTCATAAAGCTCCTGCCTCATTTTTTCATAAGAAGAAGGTTTTCCAGTCTGAAAAAAGAAAAAAAAAATTTCTGGTTACTTTCTGCTTTATTTACATAACTTTAATCATTCATCCATAGAAACACAGACTGGAGGGGAAACCCTGCCCCAGTCATTAAGTTAAGACATAATATTTGCATAAAACTCATTTCTGTGGGGACTAGACCCAGGGCCTTCACACAGAGCAAGGCACCAGGCTCTGAACCTTCACCTCCTGAATTTAAGGCAAGGAAAGGTGAGCGTGTATTTGTGGATGATGGTAGGTATCAGCACAGGTGACTGTTAGGTGTGGGGATGTGACTTTAAAAATTTTCAAGCTTAAAATATAACAGAAATTATCTCCTTAGCTCTCCATTCATGAAGAAAAGTAGACAGCATAGAAATATCTGAATGTTTATGTATCTCTTGGAGGATATTCAAGAAAAAAGTGCTGCTTTGCTCTTACTACGGTTTATACCTAGAAGTGCCCCACGCCTCTTACAGTCGTAGGTGCGGCTTTGGGGAGAGCTTGGTCACAGGGTGTGACGCAGTTGGCGGGTCAGTCCATGTGAATGTGCTGCAGAGCTGGGTCGGGAGGGATGACTACGGAGGTGTATCTCCTCCCTTCTCTGCTTCCTGGCCACTGTGATTCAAACAGCTTTCTTCTGCCAGACACTTCCACCCTGCCACGCAAACACCAAAACTTCTACACCTGAGACAAAGGAAACATCTCTTTAAGCCCTGGTGTTGGGCATTTTGTCCCAGGGATGGGGAAATGAAGACGGCTCTGTGCTGAGGTCCCCGGGAGATTTGGTCCCCTTGAACCTGGGCACCTTGGTGGAAAAGGGTGTCCAGCTTTGGCATCTGAATGGGAGTACTGGATTGGGACCTTGTGGATTGGAGTCCACGTCCGCCACACGCTCAATGTGCTACCTTGTGCAAGGTGCTGAGCTTGGGACCTTTGCTCCTCATGTCAGGTGGACACGGCAGTCTTCTGATGGAGGGGGTACCAGGGATGCACAAAGCTGGTAAGCAAAGCCAGGCTTTGCCCGTCCTTGGGGGCCCCATTAAATCCATTTCAATCAGAGACCTGGATCTGCTGGCAGGTGAAGTGTGGAGGTGCAAGTGCTTGCTCAGGTTGTTGAGAATCCCCCTGATTAGACGGGGGACCTCTGCCTCCACTGAGATTTAAGATTATCGAGAGGAAGAGAAATTCTAAGAAAATGTCTGATGCAGTATGGTTTGCTCCATACCATAGATTTCAAGAAACAGCTGAGCTCCAGGAAATCCTCCCTAGGCCAGGAATTGGTGTGTGGTGCTGCCTGGCTGCTGGCGGTGCCACTGTTGCTGGCAGCTTTATGGTGTGAAGGCTCTTAAGAAATAAGGCCTGGTGACTTCATGGTCAGATGCTCTCCACAAAACAGCAGGGTGGGGAGGTTGCTTTTATTTTTAAAGATAATTTTCCAAAATGAAGGGATAAAATCAAAGCTCATACTGGTACCAGATGAACACATGAGAAAAAATTTTATTTTGCTCACTAATGAGGGAACAAGATGCCACAGTAGCTCAGAAGAGAATTCGGGGAACAGACACACTGACCCCACGTTGTAAAGTAGCTGTGAATAGTGGGCCAGGTGGAAATCAGCAACCTGGGAGACTTGTGCTCTGAGAGAGACAGAAAAAGCTCTGGCAGGTTTTGGAATCGGATGGTCTGGAAGGGTGTCCAGAGATCAGTGTTTCGTTTCTTTTTTAAATTAAAGCTCTTTACTTGCAAATGCAAAAGGGACTGCTGAACGGTGGGAGTGACACTGATTTCCAGTTTAATTAACAAAACCAGCTGTTCGTTTCCTCCACAAGGGCTCATTCCCTGGCCCTGGGTGTGGGCTAGGAACAGGGTTCAGCTGTTGTTTGTCTTGAGGCTTTACCATAATCTCATTTTCTTTAGCTCCACTTAACCTTTATAAATATTCCTGCACTACATTCTCAAAATAAGGAGAGGGAAGAAGGAAGGAAAAATGAGTTGTAGATTGTGGGTGCTATGGAGAATATTTGTGTCCTGCCCTTCCCCAGTTCGCACGTTGAAATCCTGCTGGGAGGGTGGAGGTGTTAGGAAGTGGGACCTTGGGGAGGCAAAGGGGTCACAAGGCAGAGAATGGGATCAGTATCCTCGTAGAACAGGCCAGAGTGAAGCCAGAAGACAGGGCCGTCCCTGAGCCCAAAATAGGAGTAACCAGACACCAACCCCACAGTGCCTTAATCTTGGACCTCCTGCCTCCAGAACTATGGGAAATCTATTTCTGTTGTTCTAAGTCACCCAGTCTGTGAAACTGTCACAGCCCAAACAGCTAAGACACTTAGAAACAAGAATGAGTGGAATAAAACTGCAAAAACTCACAGCCACCCTGGGGGGAACACGTTGGCGGGGGCTGGGCATCCTCCCCGGGTGGCAGATCCTCGGAGCAGAGAGCTGTGCACTTGGGACTTGCATCCTGCTGAGAGAGCTAGCACAACCCACGTGAGACATGCACGGTTTCTGCTCTGTGCTCACAACAAGCCAGCTATGGTGGACCTGTGATTTAAGCATCAGAGCCCGTTGCTGATGAGGCTGGGTGGACGTTCACGCTGCTGCTTGTTGGGGTTGCCATTCCGCAGCTCAGGTTTGCTCCTCATTGTCACGCAGCAACCATGGGATCTGCTCATTTGAGGGGTAGTCTACCTTTACACAAATAAACCTTTCCACATGAAACGTAAAATGGTTGCTTATGTGCGAGCTTGGCTAGTGGCTGCACCCAAGCAGTGGCCTTGTCTTTTTCTAGGATGCTTCTGTGTATTTGGAGGTTGTGTAAGAACACTAAAAGCTATACATGGTGTGATCAAAATACACAGTGGATGTTCAAATTTTTCAAAACCCTGTTTCCTATCATAAGACGCTTTGGCATTAATGCCCATCAGAATAGCCCCGTAGCTTCAGGTGCACCTACCCGTTGTTCTTGCTGCTTTCAGAAGCAGTCCTGGAAGTCCTCTTTCGTGAGTATCTTTATGAGCTGTAATTAAAGGAAAGCACGGCGAGTGCCGCTGCCAAGCGTCCGCCACAAAGGCAGGCAGGTAAACCCATTACAGTGTGTTCTCCTCTGTCTTACCAGATTTGGCATATAAGATTTCTGGCTCTTCCCCAAGTCAAAATGACTAAGAAAAGTAAATGTTTCCAATCAACTGACGACATCAAGGCAGCCATAATAGTGCAACTAAAGGCGTGAAAGAGGACTCCAGAGCTGCTTCAGAAAGTGGCAAGAAGGGTGAGATAGGTGTGTCTGAAGCTAGGGGAGGTGTTTGAGGGCTAATAATGGCAATGTGTCTTTAATAAATTTTAAAAAATTAAACATTCTATTCTTGAGTCACCTTAGTAGAACATAGTTACTGTTGCTACGTAGTGCACAAATTGTTGGGGGCTGCCCTGCTGTTCATAGAAGATGAAGCTGCCACTGCTCCGCTATAGCAAAGGCCAATCCAATGTGTTTCTTTCTCTTGGAATTGGATTCACCATTAAAGAGTCATCTTTCCTGGTACCCATGTCCATTGCAGAAGACAGAGGCCCAGGTGGCCAATGGCTTGTGTGGTCAAGCGGAGGAAAGGTCATGATTTCCCTCTAGGATCGTAATCAACCTCTCAATTATAATCTGGAACCCTGTACAGTCTGCCTTCAAGAAGAGAATATATTTGAGTTGCAATTTTAATTGTGAAAGATCTGAAAGTGACATTCTTTTAATTTATGAAGTTATATTTCAAGCAGTTGGGATATTAACTGAAACTGATGTATTCTCGCCTGCACACAGCAACCACCTGGTGCTCAGGCCCACAACCTGATGGCTCTCCCGGGAAGCCACTGCATCTCTACTTTTAGCCATGCTCAGGAGTAGGCTCTGGACTGGGCTTTGTGGCCTGTAGCCATAAGCTGCATGTAAGTTGTGGGGTGAGCATGTCATGTTTCCCATCCTCATGATGGTACCTGCCCAGTCAGCATCAGCCACTTCAAGATGGAGAGAGCACAGCTGAATTTGGGGAGCAGTCTGTGGCCAAGAACTCAACACCCTGGCTGGGGAAACTGGCACAGGGGGTGGGGGCCAAGGTCCCCTAACGTCTCTGAGCTGCGCTGAGGAGGGACTTTGAGAAGAGGCCTTCTGCTCTGTCCAGCCCTCCCGCGCGCTGCCCAGTCTCCGCTTCACCCCAGACCAGTGGCAGCAGCCGGGCTGCTCAGTGAGCAGACCCACCACCTGGGGTGTCCCTGCAGGGTTCTTTTGCATCACACCTGGGGTAGGAGTAAGACTGAAAACTGCTCTCATTCCAACTCAGTTCTTTCTAAGTGTCAAGTGAACTTTGTACCAAGTTGTCAAATACTGTTAGCCAGTGGAGCTTCTCTGCTGTGGTTCTGTGCCCTAGGGCTCCCTTTCCTTACGCTCTCTGGAGACACCAGCAGGCTCTGGCCTTCACCTTCTCTGTGCCCACGACAGACACAGCAGGTCATGGACTCCCAGCCACGGAGAAGTGCAGTGAACTGAGCACTGTGCACCTGTGAAAGCAGGGTTGGTATTTTCAAGTCACGTGATAAATGTACACTAAAGGAAAAGGCTAAGAATGTTTTACAGCAAATAAGAAAGAACCAAGTAGAAATGTTACATATGAAAAATATAAAAGTAGAAATGAAGACTGCCCGGAAGAGAGAAAGGCAGGGTGAGACACAATGGGAGACCTCTGAGGAACCTTTCTAAGGCAGCAGGGAGGAGGGAGAGAAAGGCACCAAAAGCTGAGAGTGCAGGAAACAGGGGCGGCAGTGCAGAGAGCAGATGGTCAGTGTCCTGGAGGGGGTGGGGAGGGAGGAGGAGAAGGAAGAGCAGCAAGGAGGAAAGGAGGGAGGGAGCAGGTACTCGAAGAAACAATGAAATTTCTCAACTAAAAAAAAGTGAAATCTCAGATAAAGATCAGAGAACGACAAACAGGTTTGAGAACAGACAAGGTAAAACCCACATGGACACATTACAACAATGTTGAAGAATACCCAAGGCAAAAAGAAAATTCCAAATGATTCCAGAGGGAAAGAACTAATCTTACAAATTGGATCAAAATGGGACTTCTCAGTAGCACCCTGGCAGGAATGGGCAGGTATTAGAGACATTCAAACAGATATTTTACTAGAATCTGCCTCACCATAAGACATTTGGTTTTACCCCAAGGGTACGGACAACACTAGTTCAACAGTTTATTGTAATCGTGAATTTATGCTGGGCAAGCAGGAAACCAGGTCGCCATTAGTGAACTTCGAGAGGCCCTGGTTGCCTCCCTCTTGGCCCAGGGACCTGGTCACGGTCTCCCACAGATCGACGGCTTTCTCCTGAACCACAGCTGAGGGGCACTGTGAAAAAGAGCATTGGATCTGCCAGGCTTTTGATGTTGGGTTTCAGGTTCTACTCTGATATGGTATGAGACATGGAACCTAGCAGCCTAACTTCCTGTTTACCAGACCTTCAGTTTCACAGGGCAAAGCATGGGTAAGCGGAATGAAATGCATTGGCCACTGGTTCTGGGTCTGTCCCAGAGGGATGACTGCTGGCTAGACGCCGCACCTTAATTAGCTTCCTGTGCATTTACATTTACATAGCTCTCCACTCCCCACCCTGAGTGCACGACGACCGTGAGACCATCCTTACCTCCAGGGTCTTGGGACAGTCACCTCTGGAGCGCCAGAAGCCAGGGTGCATAGGTGCTCAGACACTGGCTGGAGCAGAATTGCTGGGAACACCATTCCCTTGGGGCATTTTTTTAGGAAAACTTGTAAGAGTACAGGTAGAACATTGTTGGCCAAACTCACACCAAGCCAAGTGTAACACAGGTTGTGGGGCAAGTTAGGGGAAACCTGTTTTTCCAGCTCTGGTGGCGGTAAAAGACTGAGCTGACCCTAGCATGGTGCTGCACACTGGTACTTTTGGGTTATAAGGAAAGGAACCAACTTTCACTTTAACTCTAGAACATAAGCCTTCCCACATCCTCAGAACGGCTGAGCCATTACAATTCTGGAGTTTCCAACACAATTTTATGTTACTTCCCTCCTGCGGGTTTGCCTTTCTCAGCCTAACATTTGGCTGCAGGATAAACAGGCTTCACATACAGCTTCTTCTAGTAACTGCTTTCACACTTCTATCATCTTCCAGAAACTGTTCCAGAACTCAGTGGGACAACCCTCTTTAGGAGAGTTGCCCAGGGAGCTGAGCAGTGTAAACGCGTATTTTCTATCTTCTTATAAAAAGGGAGAAAAAAAGCAACAAAACTTCAAAAAAGGGCCCATGAAATTGGAGAAGTGGTTCCAATACAGCAAAAGAGAGGAGAAGGGCTGTCAGCTCAGGAGCTGTATGCAAAAGGCGGGAGTCCGCTACAGAGATGACGGGCAGAGAGGCCAGGAGAAAAGCTGGTTGCTGAAGTCACTGGTAGGGACCACAGAAAGGCTGGGGGAACCGCCCAAAGTAAAACAAGGAAGGGACACACAACCTGAGAGAATTGTACAACAAAGGGTATTCATCACACAGATAGTTGGTGTCCTCAGAAAAATAGAACTGATAACCTCAAAAGCATAGAGAAGAAAGCTTTCTTAAAACTAAAGACTTAGACCTCAGTTTAAAAGGGTATTTTGCATTTTAGGAAAACAAACAGAATCATTAGCACTGAATTGTCCAGGAAAAGATAATTAAATGATCAACAAAATACTATCCAAAAACAAACGAAGCTGAAAAGCAAGTCATTTACCAAAGAAAGAGTTCGTGTGACTGCAAACCTTCCCATGACGGCCTGGGAGAAGATGGTGGATTTCTGTCTATAAGGAGCTTGGCTTGTATAGACCTAAGAAGAAAGACAGCAGGTGGCCATTCTAGGACTGGCAGGAATCCAGGTAATGGAGATGTATGAGCCATTCTTAAATAAACTCTATCAAGCCAGGAAGAGCAAGAAGCCACCAAGAGAAGCACAGTGGTAAACAGCATTTTGCCCATTAAATGAGACTAGGCAACCATGGAAAATCTAGGTAGAGTACAGTTTATAAATTCTAATAATCGAAACAGTGAAACAGCAAACAGAAAGTAAGAAATAGGGGGTAAAAGAAGATAGGACAAAGTGTATATGTTAACCTTATTTTTCCTGATAGGTATTTGCTAGAATACCAGTTCTAATACCTATGTGAAAAATTGGTTGGTTCTTGTTATATGCCAGGTAGAATTCTAAATGCTTTATGTGTAGCATTTCATTTAACACAACAGATGTGACATAGGAAGTATTAATATTCCTGTTTTACAGATTGGGGAATTTGAGGCACAGAGAATTTAATAAACTTTTCCCAAAGCCAAATGCCCAGTAAATGAGGAAAGCTGGCCAGATTGCTGGATGGCAAAGGACATTATCACCATAGGAAATAGTAGGTGGGGTCGTGGAGACTCCACTCACCAGAGCTAGCTGACTGGTCTACAAGATTGAGAGACATGGACATTTCCAGTTCTAAAAATACTTAGGACTCTTACCAAGAACAACATCCAAGCACCAAAGTGGAAATGAGAGTCAGTGCTCTGGGAGTCTGTCATCAGAGAAAGGGTGATGGCCATCCTCAGCTGTTCCGCCTGGGCCATGGTGGAACCTGGAGGGCTGTGCCTTGCTGCTACCAGCCTCCTCTCCGTGCTCGGGGTGTCATCACAAAGTGCAAACAGAGGGGGCAGCTTACACAACAAAAATGAATTCCCACATAGGCTGGAACCTGGAAGTCCGTCTCAAGCTGTCTGTGGAGTTGCTTCCTCCGGTCCGTCTTGTGGCTTGGAGAGGGCTGTCTTCTCCCTGAATCCTTGCATCTCAACGTGGAAATTTGGGCGGAGACACAGCTCAGCCTGTAACAAGTGATACTGGACAACTGCCACACAACTTCTAACTTGTGCTGCTTTTACAAAAATCAAGCTACATTCTATGCAGAACCACTATTTTGTCAAGGTTAGGTATTTCATAGATGGTCTATTTTTTTATCTGTCTTGTGAGTGATTACTTTTTTCTTGTCTATTTTGTGAGCAATCAGTACCCCAACACCTGCAGGAACATGCAGAAAAAGGTGCCTGGAGTACAGAGACGGCTGGGCACAGTGAAATCCTGACTGCCCCTGAGGGCTGTGTGAGGGTGAGCAATCATGACCTCTCTCCAGAGCTTCGGTTTCCTCATTCATAATTAAATATGATAGCAAGAGAGGTGTATAACGGCGTTCACAGCAGCACTGTGTGTAGTGATGTTGGACATAACCCAAATGCCCTTCAACAGAGGACTAAATAAACAAAATGTGGCTACAAATATGTAGAATACATTACTGCAGTCGGAGACTGCAAGTAGCTCCCTGCCCAGCAGTGTGAAATGACGTCAGAACATATTGCAGAATGAAAACAGTTACAGAATGTTACGGTGTGATACCACTTATAGCTCCCTAAAAACACATGTAGGAAACGGTGTTCTGTATAACTTGTGGAAAATGTATGTATGTACATGTATATGCCATAAATATACATAGTACAGTTATAAAAACATAGTATATAAAGTTGTAAAATAAGAAGTTACTTCTAGGAGTGGAGGGTGGATATGGGAATTCAGAGGGGCCCATAGGGGCTCCGTGTTCTCCAGGAAGTGTTCTTTTTGCTTTTTAAACAATACTGAGGTGTAGATGACAAAATATGAGCACTTGTTAGTTCTGGGTTGCAAGTTTGCAGGTATTATGTTGCCCTTTTGTATTTTGCTGTATGAAAAATCTCAAAAAAAAGTAAATACAAGGATTGCACTAACATTTGCCTCATCTCTTAAAGCCACTGCAAAGTTTCAGTAATAAAATATTGTGAAAGTTCTTATCAAGGTGAAAAGTTCTGTACAGATTTTAGGTTTCATAGCTAATCTGTTCTATTTACTATTTTATTAGCTTCCTGCTATGGCTTGTATCTAGATGTCACCTCAGGTCTCATGCACAGGTGGGGGGTTTTAGGAGGTGACTGGATCACAGGTGTGTGATGCTCGATTGTGGGCATGATAACTGGATTGGTTTAGCATGGTTCTGGGTACGGACAGTGGTTTAGCATGGGGCCCGGGTGTGGGTGGCTCCAACCAATAGGTTCCTAGCCTGAGTGGAATGTAAAAGGAAAGGAAGATTTACCGCCTGACATGTCACAGACTGTTTCTCCTCTGTGATGCTCTTCTGCCACACCACCATGCTGTGGAGCCAGCTGACTATAGAATGAAACCTTTACAAACTGAGCCAAAATAAACCTTTCCTCCTTTAACTTTGGATGTTAGACGTTTTGTCCCAGAAATGAAAAAGTAACCAGGACAATTCCATTTCAGAAGTCCACATTGCTGGGTATCTCCAGATGTGTGCTGATGTTGGCAGTGGTCATGAGATTAGTGATCATGATGGGGTCAGGGCGGTGGATAGCAGTGATGGGGAGTTGGTGGAGGAGTTGTTGGTAGTGGTATGGGGGGAGTGGTACTGGGTATGTTGGTAGTGCTGGTGTTTCTGGTAGTGGCGGTGGTGGTGGAGATAGCACCGATGGTGGATGACGGTGATGAAGCTGTTTCTGGTAATGGTGACGTTTGTGATGTGGTAAACTGGGGGCGGTAAAGATGGATGATGGTGGGGTGATATTGTTCATGGGAATAATGGTGGCAGTGAAGGTGATATGTGGAGGGGTAAAGTTAGACCGCTGATCCAGCTCTCTGCCACCCCATGCACTGCCGTATAATTTCATACAGTGCTAGGGCTGAGTGTCTTCTAGTAAGACTAAACTCTCTAAAGCCAACTTGCAGATGTGTAGCTAGCACTGCTCCTAAGAAACACTACTCAAAGTACTGCATTTAGTATTGTAGTTAGCATTTTCTGTAAATTCTTGCGTACTTGATCAGTTCTTTTTGCTCAGAGCTAAAGCGGTATGAGAAGTGACCACCAGATTACAGTAAAGAAGTGCAGGAGAGCCCAGCCGTGCCTTTGGGATTGAGCCATGATCTCCAAGCAGCAAGTCGCTCCTGCTGGGACTGTGTCTCTGCAGGACCCTCAGGCTGCGAGAACTCCAGGACATTCGAGTGTCACAGTGTGCCATAGCATTTCCTGACTGCACCTTACTGACAGACCCTGCGCTAGACCCACCAGGCTAAGTCTCAAATTCCTGACCCACTGACACTGTGATGATAAATGTGTGTTGTTATGACCTGCTAACCTTGGAGATAATTTGTTATTGCTAGCATATGGCAAAGAGTCAATGATGTTTGCTATAATTGTTATTTAGGTGACTGTTAAATGAAGAGAAGTTATTTCTCCACAGGAGAATTATTCACCTCTTGCTGAGATGAGTAACCAAAGGAGCCTATGGGCTACACCCGTGGTTCTCAGCCAGGATTTTGTCTCTTAGGGGACATTTGGCAACATCTGGAGACAAATTTGGTCATCATAACTGGAGAGGAGGAGGAATCCAGAGGTGCACTTCATGTCCCACAATGCACAGCATGGCCCCATGACAGAGAAGTACACAATCCAGCACATCCATGGAATCCACATTGGGAAGCCCTGCTCTGAACAAAGATAGAACAAAAAAAAGATGAGGAAAGGTCAGGGAAGGTACACTACAGATGAAAGGCATTTACCAAAATCTACTGGCACAGAACGGATGAAAATTATAGCAAATATGTCATGAACAGGTGATTGCCTTTATAGAACAAAAGTTTAAAGCAGAGCTATAAGCTAAAATGTACCAACACCAAGCATATCTTTCATAGAAGGAAAGAAAAATGAGCTAAGTTCATCGATTAGAAGATAAAAGATTGGTCACAGAGCAAAACCCAATTTTATGTTGTATATCACATACATAAGATGTTGTACACAAGAAACAATTCAAAGTTATTCAGCAAGTTCAAAAGTAGGGTGGCAAAGGTACATAAGGAGAAAGAAACACTCCTGCTTTATTTTGCAGTAAATCTCTAAAGCAGTTGCCAGCTGGGCACATCTAAACTCAGACTGACAGCCCCATCAGGGATGGGCACAGCACTATTGCTAGGCGGTTTGTCTTCTGAGCATGGAGGCCTGGAGTTCACCACAGGCCAAAGCATGGTTCAGACACTGAGCTTTGTGGAATCTTCCAGAAGCTCATCTGCAGGGGAGAAGCCAGGTTCAGGGTAGGACAATCTGTGTCCATTGCCGAGGGTTAAAGCGGTTTGCTCCCTAGGAAGCAGAGCCAGGAAAGGCTGAGAGTGCCACTGATGTGCTATGTTCCTTTAAGAATTGGTTTCCTTTGCTGTACTTAGGTCCCCAAAAGAAAAGAAAATAGGACCACTAATTTTAAAAGACAGAAAATAACCTATATTTGTAGCTAGGACAATTTGCAATGTGGAAAATGCAGAGTAATTAACTAAAAGTCTATTAGAACTAACAAGAGTACAGTAAGGAAGCTGGTTAAAATATGTACAAAAATCAATATTTTCCAATAAAGCAACAATAGCTGCTGGAAAATATAATGGAAAAAAGATCCCAATGACTACAGGAACAAAATTGTATATATTTTACCACTAGAGGAAAAATTATATATATATTTGCTACACTTCTGTAAATGTACAGGAACTTTATGAAGAAAATAGCCTTTTTAAGAGCCCCAAACGGTTATAAAGTGGTTATAAAACGCCATCCACAGCATGGTCCCAGGGAGGGGAGGGGGGAAAGAGGGGAGGATGGGGCTGTAAACAGTTATGATACATGCGTGTGAAATGTGCCAGAATGAGGCTCATCACTATGTATGAGCAGTGTGCACCGATAAGAGACAGAGAACATGTGGGTGCACACGCACACGCACGCACACGCACACGCACACGCACACGCACATTTTTGCATAGACAACAATTCCAACAGACAGTCACCAAAATGCCAGTACGGTCGTTTCTGGGTGTTATTTGTAGCTTTTGTTTTACTCTTTGCTTATCTGTATTTTCTACTTTAAGAAAGTGACGTATTTTGTACCGAAACAGAGAGAGACAGAGAAAGGGAGAGGGAGACAGGGAGAGGGTAAGAAGGGGGGGTGGAGAGGCGACCTCCCTTCTGCCAGCCCTGGTCACCCGCTGTCATTTAGTAGCCCCAGGGCACACACTGTCATTTACTTCTTCCTGTTGAGCAGCTGTTCTTTTCTCAGGGAGGACCAGGAACCCCAGCTTTCCTGGAACCCTTCTCTAAGCCACGATTTGGGGTCACAAAGCCGGGAATGGATGGACTGTACGTGGATCCTTTTGTTTCCCCTACACAGACCTAAAAAAACAACAACAACAAAAAACACATGTGATAAACAAAAAACAGTGACTGGTTACATTTTTAAAATAATAGTAAAAGACACATGCTATGAATCCCCTTCCTTACCATATGCCCCTCACTTGGAACAGACTTCACCCATCATTCCTGCCGCTCTGAAGCAGGTCTGCAAGTCCTCCTTGGCAGCCTCTGTTGCACTGTCCTGGCTGCCTCCATGTCCTGAACCCATTTGAAGTATTTGCCTTTCACAGTCGTTCTCACTGGTTGCATGGTGCCAGCTCTAAGTGAACAAGGCAAATGAGGACTCACCTAATGTTTTTATCTACCAAACACTGTGGCAGATACTTCTGAGTCAATTCAGGACATTCAAGCCCAGCCAGGAACAGACAAAACAGAGGCAGCAAGACTGAGGGGTAAGTGCGCTTCAAGTGAAGGGGTGCCGGGTGGGGGTGGGGCTGAAGGGTTCTTTCGCTGGCGCTGGCGAGGTCCCCAAGGAAAAGAAAGGGCATTGAGCCGACATCAGCAGCAAAGCAAGCAGGGTCTTTATTGTCGGGCTCGTATATATTGGTCCTCATCAAGGTTTGTATTCTTGTGTGTCCTTGTAACCGTGTAGCGCATGCGTGGTTGTCTACGCTGAGTCTGCTGGCGTAAGCGGACCCAGCTGTGCACCTGCATTAGACAGCGGAGTCATGTCCTTATGCCTCCTCAGCTGCCATGGGCTTTGAAGCAATCGGAAGTTGCTCCCCATCGGGAGAATATTTTGAAATTAATGTTAACATGTCTTTAACTGTAATACATTTTTAAAAATTAAACATTTACTGTATTTTCATCACACTTCATAACTGCAGAAAGATCTTCCGTGCAGAGGTGTGTGGAGAGGGACATTCTTTAGTTACTCTTTCAGTGTATTGCCTCAGGCACAACCTGGCCTCAGTTGTTGCGTTCTGGAGGAAGTCTAGCAGAAACTTTGTAAGCCCTGGCATCGACACTAAATGCTTTGCTGTGATAGGCAGAGAGGAATGGTGACCTGATGGCTGTCTAGTCTAGTCTCAGGCCTATGGTAAGTGAGCTGTATTGTTCTTGCTAAAAATGGTTGATATCCACCCATTAGCCCAGTTGCCCCTTTTGTTTTATCTCAATAAAAGGTTACTGAAAAGGTGATTCGAGGCTGCAGTGCAAGAGGCTGTAAGCCCCGGATCCCAGAATATTGTCTCTCTTGTATTTCTTTTGTATTTCTTACTTTTTTATTCATCCGCGGGTACCTCGTTCTCGGGACCTGTTCACCCTGGACAGAAACGGATACTAGACCAACGAAGGTGGGAGGTATTCTTTGAAAATTTAAGCAGAATTGAGGCTCCTGACTCCAAAGATGGTAGGATCGTGTAACACTCTTCATTTTGCCTGTTGCTGTTTCGGTATTGTTGCCACCATGTTCTAGAAAGGGAAGCCCTGGGTTTGACCGCCCTGTGAGGACAGAATGGAGAACTGGCCAGGATCTGGAAACCCCAAGTCCTGCGCCAGCAGTTGCGGGAGTGCGTGACCAGTTAGAGAGGTCCTGCAGCTGCGGCAGTGAAGAGGTCAGGAAATTCTCACCTCCGCGCAGCCCAAGGCTTTGTCTCCAGGCGTGCAGAGCACGTGGATAGGGTCGTCAGGATACTCATGAACTCCGGCTCCCTCCCAAAGCACTGTGAGGAAGAGCAGAGGCAAGACAGACAAGTGCAAGAAAAGGTGCCCCATGAGAAGAGGAGGTTTCTGCAGGGAGCCTCATCACCCCTGTCCCACTCAGACCCAGGGCCAGGATAGAAGCAGAGCCAGAACCCTGAAAACCCCAAGAAGCCTGAGCCCTCAATGTCAGCACCCCGCCTGCCTCCGCTTTGGGTTCAATTCTGTTCTTTCTTTGGAAATGGGTGATGTTGGGGTGGGGAGGCACATCAGGTGTGGCCAGCAGCTTTGTCACTGCCCTCTGTGGTTTGCTTCTTTTATTTAACAGAGATCATGGTGTGTCAAGGGAGTCATCAGACTCATAGGTCTTGCCTGCTTTTGCCAATCCCGTTGCTGGCTCCCAAACCCACCCAGTACCAGAATTATTGCAGTTAACCCTCTAGGAATGTCCCACGTTGAGGACCCCAGATGCCTCTTAAATGAAAGGTTGAGTTACTACCACCTGCACACAAGCTCAGGAGGTCAGCCATGACCTCAGCAAGCCCCTCTGGAGGGCTCTTCAGTGTGTACCGACAACCACAGGGCTCCCATGACAGCTGCCTCAAGGGGCCCTACAGAGTCCCTTCTAAACCAGAAGTGGTGGGAGTGACCAGCACAGGGCCATCCACAGGACCAGCACAGGGTCCTCTGCGGCAGAGGGTCCCCTGCAACGGAGGGCCCAACAGGTAGGTTAGGGGTGGACATGGCGGAGAGAGGGACTTTAGGCAGAAGAATGCATGCCCACTGCCCGACACAGCCAGAAAGAAGTCATGCAGGTCCCAGGAGACCCTTCTGCTGCCAGGAGAAAAGCTCTCGTGCTGATGTTAGAATTTCAAACAAGGTGTCTGAATTATCTGACACGAGGAGAGGAGCAGTTCCAGGTCTCAGCCCTGAGTCTGAGGCAGGCTTGGGCTCTAGGGTGGCCCTTCCAACAGTCAGCTGGAGAAGTCACAGTGACCCTGCCCTGCATGGCTCATCCATCGCCCTTGTCTCGGGTCTTTTCCATCTGGGGTTTCCTGGGTGGCATCTGCTCCCCACATTGTGAATATATCTTGTGGGTTAACTGACTGAATGTTCAGGAAAATCTAATTTGCTTTTGAAACTTTAAGTGAGAGGTTTAATTATAGACACTTTGGCCCAAGTAAACATCATTATTATAAATGGAATGTCAGAGATGTTAGTGAAATAACTGTCTGTTCATCTTCTTCTCTGCTGTAATCAGGGAACTGTGCTCCCAGGAACATTCTTCACTTGCTTGTGCTAGGTGGCAGAGTCTGAAGAGAAGAGCTCACTGGAGACCAAGCTGATGTGGGTCTCCCCACAGGCTGAGAAAATTCAGCAGGAGTATGTTATACTGGGGAAGAAAAAGAAGTCTGCTCTGAAGAGTTTTCAGGGCGTTCCCCAGCCCCAGTGTTACTCCCCTTAGAAAAATCCCATCCATTCATCTAACAACAGGGTGGGGCTTTTATCCTTGTCTAGTGTGGTCTTGGTGTGCAGCGGGTGTTCAGTATGTATTCAGTGGTAGATGAAGGAGCAGGTGAATAAACAGACATTTATTTAATACACACCATAAGCCAGAAACACGATTACAGCATGGGCGGAGGCCCGAGACCCCTGTGCTCATGGAGTCCTGACGGTGAGTACCGCAGAGACCAGAAGGTGTAGGACAAAGGGACGTGCCGCTCACCCCTTTCCTGGGTTTGCGTTTCTCCTCCAGGAATTTATGACACAGAATCTCAGAGCACAGAGGCCGCATGGAGGTGTCCGCTGCAGCGTTTCTTAGAACTTCCCCACACTAACGTAGCCCCAGAGCCCGGCAGTACATTCAAGAACGTCAGAGCTGTTGAAACGGAGCCCCATCATTATCTGTGGGACAGCAGCGGCTTGGGGCCTACGAGTCCAGGCAGATATGGTGGGCTTGGGGGTGGTAGGGAGCCTAGTCAGGTGGTGGAGACCCTGGGCTCAGCAGTGATGGCCCCTGTGATGTCAGCTGATACCCAAGGAAGATGGAAGAATAGCTTGGGAATCAAGAACCTTAGGCACTACATAATAGTTGCAAAACATCATAAAAGTCATTTCCCTTCTTGAGCCTCAGCTTCCCCATCCATGAAATGGATGTGTTGGTCTCACCATGGCTAAAGTTGGTCCTTCCTTAGGATTCTTTGGTCCTATGAAAATTCTGCAACATCCTTCTTAGAAGATCCAGTGGCGTTAAGAATGCACCACACTGCTGTTATGAGATGAGCCACGCCACACACCCATGAAGAACGGACCACTGTGGGAGCCTGTTGGTGTTGCTAGGGGAAGACCAGAGTGTGGGCACCCTGCACACTGGAAGGGCTGGGAGGAGGCCAGGAAGGGGCAGCTCTGCTGGAGGAATGTCCTGGGGTCCTGCCTGGCTTGGGCCTGCAAACAGCCAGAGAGGGGCAGAGCTCAAGGTCAAGAGATGAAGCCAGGACATTTATTTTGTCACTTCAAAGCACAAAACTCTAGGTTACTCATTCTGTAAGCCTGGGGTCCTGGCCCTGCGGGGTGTGCATAGGTCAGTGTTGCACAGCTGTGGCAGACAGAGACTAAAGGAGGGTCAAGTTTATAAGCCATGAACTGCAGCCTGAGCAGAGCTGGCTGGGAGGGAAGGGTGCACAGCTGGGTGCAGGGGGCTGTGTGGGGAGACGCTCATGACAGCCCCCTGCGGGACTCAGTGTCAAGGTCAGGAGGTCAGGAACGGAGGCACCCATCCTGCTCCAGAGGAAGACCCTGTCCACCTGAGCCCTAGGCTGCCATCTCTTAGTCCACAGTTTCCATCCCTGGGGTTCACATTAGCAGGGGACATTCCCAGCGCTGGTCAGTGAGCACCACACGATGCGGCTGACTTCTATGCTGAAGCAGCCACCTGGTACCCCAGCACCCTGGGGGGAGTTCGCTGTGGTGCTGATGGGCAAGCAGAGGGCGCCCCAGCAGGACCTTGGATGCGTTTGAGGGAAGAAAGCAAGGGCGCAGTGATGGGCTTTTTGCCTCCCACAAATGAGCAGTACCTCAAGTGTCTGAGTGTTACCCTCAGACAACTGGATCCTGTCTGTGAAGGGAAGTGGAAGGGTGGCGAAGTGCACCACTAGGTAACACAACTTGTCCAAGTGACAGTGTGTACACGCTGTGATTAGATGTAGATCGACTGACAAAACACAACAGTCATAATCAGAT
This sequence comes from Dinomys branickii, assembly GCA_004027595.1. Classification (NCBI taxonomy): domain Eukaryota; kingdom Metazoa; phylum Chordata; class Mammalia; order Rodentia; family Dinomyidae; genus Dinomys; species Dinomys branickii. Next base: position 11,172 of record PVLD010010944.1, on the reverse strand, counting down.
GCAGGTATACACAAGGACTCAGTAGACCAGAAACGCTTGTGTCCAGTAGATAGGACAGATAAGTTAATAAACAGATTGGAAATAGCCAGACAACTATTGGGAAAAAAATTACATTTTATATCTCATACTGTCTACTAACATGAATTACAGGTGGATTTAAATGTTAAAAAAAACCCATAAATGCTATGAAGGAAATATAGATAATTATTTGCACAATCTTCGTTTTATAAAGGACTCTGTACTTATAAAATAAAGATAGAAATTATAAAAATTGATCAATCTAAGAATTTTTAAAGCTTCTGTATATCAATATGAAAGACAGCAAGCAGCAAGCCAAGAAAAAACTTTGCAAACTTATCACAAACTAATGGCCAAAGGCTTTTTTTTTTTTTTTTTTCAAAGGCTTTAATACTTAAGGAAGGAACACACTTCACTGGCTAAAACTATAAGTGCAAAAAGGGAAAAAACTTCACAAAGGAGATATAAACAGCTAACAATTACAGGTAAACCATTTCATCTCATCTTTTCATATGTTCTACTTGTACTAAGATCATTTATAACCTGAGCAGCAAAACAATGCTTTCCAAAGCAAATTCTCAGTTTTCTGCAGGGTCACTGTAAAGCAAAAGTCCCTATGACCGCTCCACGGGCCCTCGTGCCTTTCCACACCCATGTCCTTGGGAAGCCTGGCCACTTGGATCCTAAAGCCAAGCTCTTTGGTGGCAGTGGCTTGAATGTCGGGCTGGCTTTGCAAATCTGAGACTCCGGGACTACTGTGACAGGGAGTCTGCTGCAAGCTGGCATCCTTTTGTGCATTTAGTGAGCTGGGCTTTAACGTCACTTCTTTTTCTTTCGTTCGTCTCCAAGTGACTGATGCTGAACTCATCAGCTAAAAACTCTGGGTCAGTTTCCCAGGATAATGATGGCTGGGTTTTTACCTACAGAGAACGCAAAGCGTCTCCATTCAGATTTCCATGCAGTGCTCAGATGAATTGATGCTGTCACTGTTCTGCTAGAGAAAGCCTGGTGATGACACTGGGTCTTGAGACAAGCAGAGGCCCCAGGAGCCCCTCTGAGCTCATCCAGGCGTGGCATTGACGAGGGCCACCATCCCCAAGAGATCGGGGCCGAGCACACCTTCAGGTTCCCACGAAGCCAAGGCCTCTGTGTGTCCCAGCAGCTGGAATCCGACTCCCAGGGTGCCACCCAGGCCTAACACGTGGTGGCATGTGTCTAGATGTCCCCTGAGAGCCTCACACAGTCACAGGTGGGGCTTCTTCAGACCACTGTGGTGCGATGCTAGGCTCACGGGCACTAGGGTTAAGGGTGTGAGTGCTGCCTGCTCTGAGTGCCCTGGATCAGATGAAAGGGCAGAAAGACAGAGTTAAGCTCCGTTGTTGCTTTGCTATTTTCTGCCCAGAATAAACGTTTCACCTCTGTGAGGCCTGTCTTCCATGCCACCCTGCCAGTTGTGGACTGAAACCTCCACAAACTGTGAGCCAAATAAACCTTTTCCCCTTTAACTCTGGGTGTTGGCTATTTTGTCTCAGCAAGGAGAAAAGGTCTGGGGCCAAGGGAGCAGTTACTGTCCAGCCTGTGTGCTAGCTGCCCCCACACTGCCCTGGAAAAGGAATGGAGGGGAGGACTCTTGGGCACCACCACAGCCCCTCCAATGAGCCCTGCCCCTGGCTGAGGAGAGAGCTGGCCTTGTGCACCACATCTTTGCTCGTGTTTCCCCAGCAGGACCTATCCCTTTTCCCATCTGCACTACCAGGCCAATGGGACCATCTCAGGGAGGGTAACTCATCCCTGAGCAGCCCGAGGCATCCTCAGTACACACAGCAGTTGCCTCTTTTAGTTCACCACATTTGTTAAAAGACATTAGTAGCCTTTGACCTTCAGAAAGAGGTAGGAAATGTCTTTGTGGATATTCATGAATTTGCTAATGACTGGAAGTTACCATGGCTGTCATTTCTGTCTTTAGTTGGTTAGTGGACGAAGTGAGATCTTCAGATGTCCAGCTCCTGGACACATCATCTAGCACTGTGTCCTGACTCCAGTGGCCCAGTCTGCAGAGCAGATTAAGCATTGCAATCCATTCAGGGGAGAAACCTCTCACTGGCCCTCAACTTTCCAGGGTTACGCTGGACTTCTGGAGTCCCTTAGCTTGTCCTGAAGAATTGAAATGATTTTAGAGCTCCAGGAGGGTCTAACTCTTTTATAGAATTCAAGATTCTCTGGGTTAAGACAAAGACTTCCCTGGGCAGCCTGTATTTATTATGGTTTCAAACAAAGGAGAAGGAAGGAGGAGGACACTCACGATAATGGAGGACTCCAGCAGGATCTTGTAAACTATTTTCCTAAGTAGTAAATTATGTCATCAGGAGAACTACCTTATCTTTAGGCTGGATGTATTGTAGGAGTGGGGAGCCTGCAGCCGCAGTCTCCTTGTAGTTACTTGGGGTTAGAGCCAAATGTCCTCAGCGGTGGCTTTATCTTACCCTTTGAGGCATCACAGCTTCACAGGCCAATACAGGCCTCAGCAGTGACCAGTGACTCAGAGAGGTTCACTCACTATGAGTCCAGGGCCCCTCTCAGACCAGATCCCTATGCTTCAGACAACTCACAAGTAAACATGGAAAGCCAATTGGTTAATATTAAATCCTGCTCAGAGCTACTTTGTAGTGGTCTCCATCACGATCTCACTTCATTTGGAACAGCTTCCTGTTCTTCTTTCTGGGCCAAGGAGTTGGGTAGAGTTCTAGAAGCATCTTTAACCAAATGTACTTCATCCATGACCTGACAAAGCCTGACATTATGTAGCAAGTAGAACAGAGCTAGTCAGCAGTTGATGGAATGTTCTAGAAAATTAAAGTGGAAATTACTACAGCCCTCAGACAAACCACATAGAATAAAGAGATAAAACAAGAGAAATGACAAGAGCAGAAAGGAGGGAGAGGGAGGAAAATCAGGTGATTTAATATATGCATAGCATAAATCTCCTTTTTAAAATAGTGTAGTAATGACATATCAGTCACTGTTTAACTTTGGTTCATATCCAGACCAAACCAGATACATGCATTTTGGTCACCATTCCAAATGTATGGTCAGAGTCCAACAGCACTGCCTGGCAGCAGAATGGACATGGGACATGTTGTAGTTCAGGGTTTTGCAAGGAGAACAGTGCAATACAGGTTATAGAATTATTATATAATAATTACCCAAAGAATCATATACAAAAAGAATGCAAGAAATCTGTCCACACACCAAAGACCAAAGAATCCAGCTGAGGGCCTGGACCCCTCAATAATGTCCTGCATGAGTCCAGCTAAAGATCTAGGGCCCATAATAATGCCTCCCACAAGTCCAACTGGAGGCTGAGAGCCCACGACAATGTCTGTTTCACGGACCTGCACTGGGAAGGCCCAAAGGTCAGTGGCGGAAGCTAGGAAGTCTGTGCCAGCAGAATGAAGGATCTGTGCCAGCAGGCTGAGGGATGTGAACTGGAGCCAGGAAGCAACGCTCAAAGTAAGCACCAGAGCTCCCTTGAAAAATAACACAGCCATGCTCAGCAACAGTGAGGTCCCGAGCTCCTCTGATGATCAAGGTGGCAGAGCTCCCATCAGGAAAGCCAGCGCGACAAGCTTCCCCAGGAGACTCAGCAGGGCACCATCTTCTCCTCCAGAGCCAGGGAGCGATGCTCAGAGTGAGGACCAGAGCTCCCCCAAGGTGAAGCAAAGCCATTCTCAGTGACAAGGTCCCAAGCTCCTCCTCTGAAAAGAACAGCCAGGTTCATCAGGAAAGCCGACATGACCAGCCCCTCCGGGAGAACCAGCAGCTCCTTACAGCTTCCCAGCAGCTTCTCTATTTCTTCCTCTCCAGTTCTACCTCTTATGCCGCTGGCTGTGGGAGTCGGTGGTCTCTTGGTGGTCCCCGGGAGAAAACAGCGAGAGGATTTAGAAAATGAAAACAAGAGACGATAGCCGGGGTCAGGTGGAGTCACCTCTTGTCTGACGAGCAAGAGGACTCACTCCAACAGTAGGGGCATTTATTTTATGCACTCGCAAATTAGTATCATGAGAGATAACAACATTGCCTAGTGGCTAAGACTGTAATTGTCCAAGCAGGATCCCTTTTTCAGTGTTGAGGTACCTTGACCGCCTAAGGCACTTTGGCTCTGTCCCACCCTCACACACATGACCAACAACCAACTGCAGTGGCTCGCAACAGCTGGCAACCATCCTGAGGTGGGCTCTCACACCCAGAACCACACTGGTTAAGTTCAGCTGGGTGTTACAAGTTGACCACCAGCTGTCAATCCACCACAGGGCGTATCTGTATCCCAGAGACCCTGGGATGCCTGCAGTGGGACAGGCTGGCCACTTGTGGCTGGGGGAGCTTGTGCTTGTGTGCTGTCTTGGTAGGAGGGCATCACCAACAGTGCATTATAGATTCGGGGTGTGGAAGAGGCGTTAGATGCTGACAGGCAGGCGGGGTGCTATAACTAGAGATCTTAACAAATCTAACCTAGAAGTAGGAGGCTAAGTGAGGCCAGACTGAGTGACATGTCAGCTGTAGTCCTGGCAGCAGACAGCGGATGCTGGTCACTTTTGCTCGCCTCTGTTCACACACCATCATACCGTGACCCGGTTTGTGGCGGGCTCTGTCAAGGCCCCGAGTAGCCTTGTCAGACACTGATGTTCTTTGCAATGGTTTAGGTGCAACGCTGAGGCCCAGCTGCCAGCTGGAAGGGGCAGCTTTACTCTCTCAGAGCACCTTTCTCCCCTGTGTCTGGTGTAAACTCTATGGCAGCTCCCAGCCAGTACAGGCTCTGGGGCTCTCTGCAGACAGGGTGGTTGTGGTAGCAGCATCCTGGGGCTTGGGCCTGAACTTGGACCCCAGCCGAGGCAGCATCTGGTGACCACAGGCCCAGGGCATTGCCAGCTTCCACAGGTGCCCAGCCTCCAGCAGCCTGGGCAATGGGTTCTGAGGAGCTACATCTGTCTTCAGCCTCCCCCATTTTTCCGTTCCTTCCAACACTGTGAATTTCCTTCATTTTCCTGACCTGATGCTAATTTCCTGTTACAATCGTACCATTCAGTAGCAAAGGCCAGTGTCAGATTTCATGACCTCCTAAGGACAGAATTTATCAGCACAGTGTTTTTCAGACAAATGTCAGGATCCCCAGAAATGCATAGTGATGCTCTTGGGACTATGAATTCTTGAGGAGGAGGTGTTGCTTCTGGTGCTCCCCTGGATGAGGGCCATCCTATGAACTGGGCACCTGGCTGGGCCCTATCGGGGGTCCTCTGTGGCTGGACATCTGGGCAGCACTGCCCTGCATGGGTTGTGGGAAAGACTTCTGCACGACTTTCCAACCAACTTCACTAGGAGGCGGAAGAAGAGTTAATAGCCTGGGGAAAATCACACTAAAAGCATATTTGTCTGGTTGTCTGGAAACTGCCCTAAGTTTTGAACTCTAAAATATTCAACAATGTATCTTTTAGTTTACCAAAAACTATTCCAAGTAAACCCTACTTCAAGAAAACCAAAGACACAAAATATGTTTGTGTTCTTAAGGGAATTGATTAGGTTATTCACAGCTGAGCTCCCTCAGGAGTTTTAGATGAGAGACATGTTGTTAAGGAAATAACATAAAATGCTTTCTGCTGACGACAGCCCGGGGCCAGCGACAGTTTGGGTATCAGTGAGCAGTGGCCCATGGTGGGTGAGAAGCCATGACATGAGGCATATTGGTTCACATGAAGTGTGTAGGCAGTCAGGGTGGAGGTCTTGCCCAGCGTGGAGGATTTGTGATGCAGGGGATCCAGGCAGAGAGATGGGATTGAATGAAATACACGCCGCCTATCCTGAAGTCTCCGTCTTCTCTACAGAACTAGTGTCCCCTGCACCTGTGGGACTTGGCTGGGTGACAGCTTGGGAAGAGCCTTGTGGAATTCCCTTTGATGAGCTGGCTGACAGGCTGCATGGAGCGCTGTGGAATTCCCTTTTCTTGTCGGTGCCCTCCTGTGCCGTACACGCAGCCCAGTGTCTTCAATGCCAGTTTCATGCTACCCCAAGCAGAGCTTTTTGTTGTTTGTCCAATCAGTGTTAAAGACCACAGCCACCATTTCTTGATTTTTGTTGGAGTCTTCGGGACCCGCCCAGCTCCCTGATACCCTTAGGTCCTTACCTGAGCGAAGACCTGAAGCGGAGCCCTGTGTTTTCGACTCCAGCAGATTCTTTTCTGTTTATATCTGCAAACTAGCTTTGCTGGTTACTCTCTTGCTACCTAATGAATCTGTATTTTGTAAACACCACTAATCAGGCAAATAAGGCCAGGCAGGGGCTGTTTTCCCTTTTATTCAAAGGAATGTCTTGGTAGGGATGCAAAAGGCTGCATTTTTAATGCTTTGTCAGGAACCTTCCACCAGGGCCTCTTAAATCTCTTTGGTTTCCCTCTTGGGCTGTTTTCTTTAGCTGTTCAATTGTCTCCAACTGTAAAAGGTTATAAATATGGTTTAATGCTAGCCAGCCCATCTTCCAATGAATTCCCCACACCTCCCAACAGTAGCGAACCCCCCCCCCGCCCCGTCCCTTTCGCTTTTGCAGGGCAACAGAGATTAAGTACTCATGCAAGGATGCTGTTGGCATACAAAGCATGAGCAGGCAGCTGGCTGAAACTAGATGGACTCAATTAAAAATCCCACATGGAAGATGGGATAGAACCAATCAGGAACCAGTGAAATGCAAACACATTCTTTCCTCTCCCCAACCTCTGGCTGCTGTATGTCTGCCCAATTGTCTGTCTGATGAATGAGAATTTTGGAGTTTACTGGTATTTCTTCATGAAGCCTGGCGGATTCTAGGTTTTTTTTGTTTTTTGTTTTTTTTTTGGTCTAGACTAATTTGCAAGTGGTCCATGGCAAACAGATTGTCTTGGTTACTTTTCTCTCGTTGCTGAGACAAAATACCCAACACCCAAAATGAAGGAAGGAAAGGTTTATTTAGCTTACAGTTTGTGGAGGTTTTAGTCCATATTTGGCTGGTTTTGAGGCTGAGTAGCACATGGCAGAGGGCAAACTGTTCAGGGCAGCAGAGCACAGCAACACCAACCAGCCAAAGGGAGGAATGGCCGCATGCAGCCTCTTCTCTTCCCTTACATTGTAAACAGGCTACCCCCACCCAGTGGGCGTGTAGCTCTCACACAGTCTCCATGCCCTCCTCTTGCACAGGCTCAGGATGTTTACAAACTAAGCACCCCAGCTTCCTCCTGAGTCACTCAGCTAAACCTCTAGATTCCCCAAGTTGACACAATGTATCAACCATAACACAGATGCACCCTGATTTGGATCATATCCTCTTTTTCAGGCTGTCTACCAGATTCTGGGTCCTGGTCTAGGAGTCACCCCAATCAGATGGATGCACTTCCTTCCTGGAGACAGTGCCTTCTCCCATGGCAGGTTCCCTCCCTGTCCCGGCTGCTGATCAGACAACTGGGCAGATATAAAGCTGTCACCTCTTCTTCCTTACACCCCATGTCACAGCCAGCCCTGCACTGCTAACCCTGTACTTCCACAGCACTGGGATCACCACAGTTTTTTGTAATTCACAGAGCCCTGCAAAAGTGTCTAATCCATTAGGTGCACATTAAATGCCAGCTAGACTGGCACTTTGGTGCCCATTGTGCCAGGAGTTGATCACCAGTTCTGTGATGGAAGTGATTGTTCGTGGTGGGGTTCCTAGACCACCAAGTCACACAGTATCCCACCTCTGCTCAGTGTCTTTCTGCTTAGGTAATAGCCAATATTCCCTGAATCTATGTATTTTTCTTTCTGAATAACCCGAGGACCTTTGGCTGTGATGGTTAGAAAAAAGAATGTAGCGTGTGGGAGCAACCCAGCTATCACCAGAAAAGCCTCATGCTCCTGCTTTTATGTGGTATCAGAAGCCAATCAGACGAGGGAGGTGGGTGACTGACAGTCAGTCCTGTTTTTTTTTTTAAACACTTCCTATACCCGAGGCAAAGGTAGAAATGTAGCAGTCTCAGGCCACATAGGGCCAGGGTTGGTATTGCCTAACCCAGCTTCCTGCCCATCTACCCTACACCCTCTGCTTATCAATCCCAAGTTAGGGGCACTCCCACAACCTCAAAACTTAATGTTTAACAGAAAAGTCTCCTAAACATTAAAGGCTAGCTCCCCATGGTTCCTAGAGATCACACCATGATGATCAGGGTCCTCAATAGCTTTGCAGACTCTTGGATGCTGCAGAACAGCAGAGACAAGGCAGTTTGGAGTCAAGTACTGTATGAATGGTCATTCCTCATGTCCTATTTCATAGCTCGGATGATGTCAAAGGAGTCTGTAAACTCAAGGGTTACAATAACATCCACAGTCCCCCCACTGCTCTCCCCTCCCAGTATGACCCCGTTATTACACGTGTCTTTGTGTGGAGGTGATGGAGCGAGGTTTCTAGGAAGCACTGTTTGTCAGGGCTTGCACCGGTCAGTGCTCACTAGAGAAAGAGATTTAATGCAAGATATGCAAGTCTATAACAATTCACAAGGTTTGCTTGCAGTGGCCGCCCAGAGTTAGGTGTGGACAAGTGCAGAAGGTCTGTCGGTTCTCTAGAGATGCGAAGGGGCCAGCTGAAAGCCTGGAGCTCCTTGGAAAGAGAAGCAAGCCTTCCTTTCCCATTGCCCTTTTATATGATCCTGGTGACAATCCGCACCCAGAACTCTGCAGAGTCAATTCAGTTGGATGTTTCTTGTGCAAGTTGACACAATCTTTAGCTGTCACAGGGCTGCTTACAGAGTGTGGCACGTGGAGGGAACTCACTCCCGATGGACCAGACAGACCCAGCCACATGCCCGTCTTCTGGAAAGGGCTTTCCTTGAGGTTTCCAAGAGAGAGCCTGCTGTAGTGGTGTCACTAATCTGCCATAACCTCAAAATACCTTTGTTGAGCATTTTAGTATTGGTGCTTGTTTTATTATTTTTTAATGTGTGCACAGTTTGCTTCCTCTTGCTGGCACTATTTAGCTGGCCTAGATTTGGGTCAGTTGTACAGCTTTTGAAGAACTTCAAGAGTCCCATTCAGAGAGCCTGTGACCAGGCAGTGGGTCCTGGCTTGTGCTGTATTGGCCAACGGTCCCTCCAGTCAGTGTGTACATGTGCGGGGCAGGAGTGGTGGTCGTCACCCTGCTCATGACCAGTGGGTCTTCACTGAGGCCTGGGGTCAACTGGTGGCATTGCCACTTGGGGAGGAACTAGAGTGATACAGGGAGAAGAGGTTACAGTGCTCTAACACGAGTGTCCAGGTGAGCTAGATGGCTCTGCTCTTTACCACTTTTAGTTGAGCCACTTTATTGGGCCCATTTTCTAGGGTGCGGTGGGTGCGTTGTCCTAAGTATCCCAAATAGCAAACGCCAGGGGCAGACAGGCAGGGTGAGTGGCCCGCAGGGTGAAGAGCCTTCCCTCCACACCTTTCTCGAGTCCCACACAGAGTCCAGCACACCGCAGGCAGGCGGAGTGCACGTGGCTGGTGGCGGTCCTGATACCCAACCTCAAACGCAGATCTGCCTTCCTGACTCAGGGTACCATAAACATTTAAAATACCTCTTACCACACATGGAATTTTTTAAAGTCTTAAAATTTTTTTCAAGGAGTAGTAGAAGAGACCCAGGTAACAATTCAACACAAACCATCATCTTTAAAAATTGGATTTGAACAAATTTTTCTTTAAGAAGTTTTATATTGTTCTCTTAACTCCTTAAATTCATCTTGCCATATCTTCTCCATTGTGTAATGTTAGCCTGACATAGCACATTTTTATATTTATTGATTGCCCCATCAAAATTATGCATATAAAAATTAGGAAGAGAAATTAAAATTAACTTTTAAACAATTTCCTATGACCATCAGATTCTAAGTGTTAAACATTTTCTGGACTGTGCTAGCAATGTACTTCATTATTAGTACACATTTGATATAAGCAGCATAGATATACTATGAGTATTGATAAATAATTACTGAGCATTGTGTTATTAAGGTCATAATGATGTGTAAAACACATCTCCAAACATCAGCGCGCTAATCCAGTGAGACTTGATCTTGTGCTGTTTTATATTTCCAGGTGGACGACCTGGTCAGTCCATCTAAAGAGTCAGGGTCAGACATCCATCCTGTGTCTTCCTTCCTCTGGGGCAGTGAGACGAATGTGTGGAGAAGACCTGTCTCCTCAGAACCATGGCCTGGAGCTGTCAGGCCGTGACTGCTCAGCCACGGGGGTGAGAAGTGGTCACACAAGCATGCTGTGCCAGATGTCACCAGTGACCAGCTGCTTTCCAGGGCAGCCCTGTCCTGGAGGTGGAAGATGGAACAGCATGCAGGTAGGCAGGCAGGTACCACAACACGGCAGTGAAGTGTGTTGAAAAGATATCTTTTAATGAGATGGTGGTTTTAAAAAACATTGCATCCTATTCCGTTGATGAATTTTACTTGTTGCCAAAATGTGACATGTTTTAGCGTCTTTCCTATTTCTGTTCTTCACTTCTATAGACATAAATATTGAGTAACCTTGTTCTTAGGGATATCTAGATGGGAATAGAAATTATATAACTGTCACTCACTTCTTGGAACTCCTGAGAAATATGTCAAAAGTGATATCGTCAGTTTTTTTCAAATGTATGACTAGCTAAGACTTTAATTAGGTACTCTGGCCTTGTTATTGAAATCAAGTAACTACAAATAATCTTATTTTCACATTGTGATATCCATTCATAAAAGCTATTCCTTACTAAATGTCTGAATATAGCAAAAAGTAACTTCATCAATATGTATTAAGTGAATACTAATTATACCTTTCACTCTTTCACTCACAGGCACCATGTTTAATCAAAAAGCATTGGGAAAATTGCAATTTTATTTTCAATATACCTTTGCCAATGTAATATGATTTTCTTTTCTTTCTTTTTTTTTCTGTTTATCTTTTTTTTTTATTTTAGAAACATAAAAGTACAAAAACATATTAACAAACAGACACCCATTATCATAGAAAATAGTACAATCACAACTAATCTATAGACAAGGTGATATGGTCTCAACAGTAGTTGTTGCTTTATCCATTGATATCTTCGAATTGTAGATGTATGGACCCATATACAGACATG